>RXID01021438.1:0-24571 GCA_005019695.1 Trichopus zeylanicus subsp. travancoricus | reverse complement strand
CTATTACAACTACTACATACTCACTTACCACTACTAACTACTGCTGCTATGCAACTACAACTACAACTCTTATGATACTACTACTACTACAACTAATACTCTTACAACTACTACTATCACCTCGACTACTGCTACTGCTACTAATATTACTACTACTACTACTACTACTAATTCTACTACTACTGCTGCAACAACAACCACTACTACTACTACTCTTATTACTACTAATAATAATACTACTATTACTTCTACTGCCCCTACTATTACTACTACTACTATTACTACTATAATTACTTTTGCTGCTCTAACTATTATTACTACTCCAATGACTACTTCAACTACTACTACAACTACTATTACTACTACAACTCCTCCTACAGCTACTACTTTACTATGTACTCTATTACTGCTACTAATACTACTCCCCTATTACTACTACTCTACTATTACATCTCCTACTGCTACTTCTACTATTATACTACTCCTCCTACTACTACTCCTACTACTACTACTACAACCCCTACAACAATAGCAAGAACATCAACTACTACTACTACTCCTACTAGTAAACCAATTTCTACTACAACTAATACTGCTCCTAGAACTACTACTACAAGCACAGCAACTATTACTACAAGCACAACAACCACTACTACAAGCATAACAACTACTGCTGCAACTACTACTACTACTACCACAACTAATGCTACTACTGCTACTACAACTACTAGCACTACTGCTACTGCTGGTGCTACAACAACAATTGCTGCTACTACTACTACTACTACAGCTGCTGCTACTGCTTCTACTACTCCTACTACCATGACTATTACTACTACTTCTATTGCTACTACTAGTACTACTACTACAACCACCACCACCACTACTACTACTCAACTACTATTACAACAACAACTACTACTACCACTACTACTACTACTGCTATTGCAACTACAACTACAACTCTTATTGCTACTACTACTACTACAACTAATACTCTTACAACTACTACTATCACCTCGACTACTGCTACTGCTACTAATATTACTACTACTACTACTACTACTAATTCTACTACTACTGCTGCAACAACAACCACTACTACTACTACTCTTACTACTACTAATAATAATACTACTATTACTTCTACTGCCCTTACTATTACTACTACTACTATTACTACTATAATTACTTTTGCTGCTCTAACTATTATTACTACTCCTATGACTACTTCAACTACTACTACAACTACTATTACTACTACAACTCCTCCTACAGCTACTACTACTATAACTACAACTATTACTACCGCTATTCCTCCTCCTATTACTAATCTTACTACTAGTTCTGCTACTACTACTACTTCTATTAATGTTACTGTTACTGGTACTACAACTAGTACTACTACTACTTCGACTGCTACTACTAGTGCTACTCGTACTACTACAACTACTGCTACTACTACTTCTGCTACTCCTAATATGACTACTATGAGTACCACAACAACTATTCCTTCTACGACTGCTACTCCTACAACTACTACTACAACAACACCAACAACAACAACTATTACTGCTACTGCCACTACTACTACTAATAATAATAATAATCATACTACAACTAATACTTCTACTACTACTACTACTACTACTTCTACTAATACTACTACTACTACTACAACGACTACTAGGACATCTACAACAACTACTGCTGCTGCTACAACTACTCCTACTCCTACTATTACTACTACCACCACTACTACTGCAACTACTTCTATTACAACAACAAGTTCCCCTACAACTACTACTCCTACAACTGCAACTACTACTTCTGTTGGTCCTACTACTGCTGCTGCTGCTGCTACTACTACTACTACTACAACTACTACTACTATTACAACTACTACTGCAACTACTACTACTACACTTCTACAACTACTACTACAACTACTGCTTCTACGAGTACAACTACTCCTACAACCGTTACTACTACTCCTACTGCTACAACTACTACTCCTACTTCTACTACGACTGCTACTAGTTCCACTACCACAACTATAGTTACAACTACTAGTACTATAACTATTTCTTCTACTACTACTACAATATTACTACTACAACTACTATGACTATGATTACTCGTACCGCTAATACAACTACCACTACTGCTACAACAACAACAACTACTATTACTGCTACAACTACAACTACTTCTACTACTACTGTGTTGTGGCTGCTGCTACACCTACTACTACTACTACTATAACTACTACTTCTACTACTACTACTACTACAACAACTACTACTAATATCACTTCTACTAATTCTACTATTGCTACTACTACTACTATTACTACAACTACTACCACCACCACTACTACTACTAAGGCTACTACTATTACTACTACTACAACTGTGACTACAACAACTACTACTACTGCAGCTACTACTTCTACTTCTACTACTACTACTACTACTACTTCAATTGCTAGTGCTTCTTCTCTTGCTACTACTATTACTGCTACTACTGATACTACTGCTAATTTTACTATTACTACTACCACTGCTTCAACTATTACTACTACTACTACTACAACTACTATGGCAACCACAACGACTTCTACTACTCCTTCCGCTACCACAACTTCTTCTTCTACTACTACTACTACTACTATTCCTACTACTTCTCCTCCTCCTCCTACTGCTACTACTACTCCTCCTACTACTACTAGTACTTCTTCTACTACAACAACAACTAGTACTCCTACTACTAGTCCTACTACAACTACTACCACCACTACTACTACTACTACTACTACTACTACTACTACTACTACTACTACTACTCTTACTACTACTACAATTGTTATAGCTGCTGCTACTGCTCTTGATACTAGTACTACTATTACTCCTACTACTACTTCAGCTGCTACAATTGCTACTACAACTACTATTCTACTACTACTCCTACCACAACTCCAAGTCCTACTACCATCCCTACTACTACTTCTGCTCCACCTCCCCCTCCTACTACTATTCCCACTACTTGTGCTACTCCTACTGCTGCTACTGCTTCTAGTACTACTGCAACTACTTCTATGGCTACAACAACCACTCCTCCATCTACCCCTACTACTACAACAACAACAACTACTACTACTTATATGACACTACTAGTGCTACTACTACTACCTCTACTACTACTACTGGTGGGACTATTACCACACCTACTACTATTACTACTGCTACTGCTACTACTACTGCTCCTACTACTACTTCTACTACTTCTGCTACTACTACTACGACTACTACTACTACTACTACTACCACTACTACACCAACAACAATAACAACGAGTACTATGACAACTACTTCTCTAACGGCTAGTACAACTATTACTGCTACTGCCACAACTGCCACTACAACTTCTGCTATTACTATAGCTCCTACTCCCAACTACTACTCCTACTACTATACCTACTACAACTTCTGCTAATATTACTACCACAACAACAACTCTTCTGCCCTTGTAGCTACAACTACTTTTGCAACTACTTCTACTACTACTACTACTCCTATTCCTACTACTACTACTATTACGACTACTAGTACTTCTACTACTGCTACCACTACGACTACGACTAATACTACTATTACTACAACAACTACTAATGCTACTACTACCTCTACTACTTCTCCTCTTGCTATAACTACTATTCTGACTACAACTTCTACTAACACTACTACTCCAATAACTCCTTCTACAACAATAACAACAACAATAACTACTACTACTACTACTAATACTACTACTACTACCACTACTACTACTACTACTGTTGTTATTGCAGCTATAACTACTGTTACAAATACTTCTACCACTACTACTCCTATTTCTACTGCCAATACTTCTACTATTACTTTTACTCTTACTACTACTACTACTACTACTACTACTAATACTACTCCTGCCACTACTACTACTACTATTGCTACTACTACTGCTACTACTACTCCTGTTACTACTACTACTACTACTACAACTACTATTACTAGCTCAACTACTACAACTACTGCTTTTGCAACTAAACTACTGCTACAACAACTACTACTAGCACTACTACTATTCCTACTACTGCTACAACTAGGACCACAACTACTTCTACTACTGCTACTCCTGCTGCTTCTACTATTACTACTTCTACTACTACTTCTACAGCTACTATTACTACTACTTTTACTACAACTACAACTGCTACTACTACGGCTGCCACTACTATGACTACTTCTGCTACTACTACAACTACTATTGCTACAACTACTATGACTAGCACAACAACTACTACTGCCACTACTACTTCTACTACTACTACTGCGACTACTACAACAACTACTACTATTACTACTACTACTACGCCTCCTATTGATACTACTACTACTCCTACTACAACAACTACCACTACTACTTCCACTACTTCTACTACTACTACTACTACTACTACTCCTACGACTACTACTACAACGACAACAACAACAATTACAACTACAGCTATTGCTGCCACTACTACAACTGTTACTTGTACTACTACTACTACTATAACTTCTACTACATCTACTACTATTACTATAACTACTGCTGCAACTATTACTACTACGACTACCATCACTACTACTATTAATGCGGCTGCTATTGCTACTATTACGACTACCAATACCACTGCTGCTTCAACTCCTAATACTACTACTACAACAACAACAACTACTACTACTACAGGTAATACCACTACTAATACTACTACAATGACTTTTGCAAATACAATAACAACAATGACAACTACTACTATTACTACTACTACTAGTACTGTGCTACTGCTGCTGCTACAACTACAACTGCTACTGCTACTACTAGGACTACTATTGCTAGTACTACTACTACTACTACTATTACTACTACTACTATAACTACTAATACTAGTAGTAGTACTATTGCTACTACTACAACTCCTAATGCTAGTACTGCTACTACTACTACTGCTACTTCTACTACTAGTAGTATCACTACTTCTGCTACTACAAATATTACAACCACTACTAGTGCTCCTAGTACAACAACTACAACAACAACAATAATAAGAACAACAACTGCTACTACAGCTACTATTGCTGCTGCTACTCCTCCTCCTCCTCCTCCTACTACTACTACTACTACAACTACTGCTACTACTACTACTAATACTATGACAATGACTACGGCAAATACAACATCAATAACAACAATTACTACTAGTACTAGTACTAATACTACTACAATGACTACCGCAAGTACAACAACAATAACAACAATTACTGCTACTACTACTAATACTATGTTACACCTACATCCACTTCTACTACTACTACTAGTACTCCTAGTACACCTACAACAAATAATACTATTGCTACTACACCTACTACAGTTACTTCAACTTCAACTATTATGAAAACTACTACTGCTACAACAACTACTACGACTACATTTGGTACTACCACTACTACTACTACTACTAAAACTACTACTACTAACACTACTACTACTACAACAACAACAACAACAACTACTACTAATGCTACTATTGCTACTACTACAGCTACTACCACTACTACTACTCCTCCTCCACTTCTACAATAACTACTACTCCTGCTACAATAAAACCACGCCTACTACAACTACAACTAATATTACTATTGCCAGAACCACTACTACTACTACTACAACGATCACCACCACCACCACCACCACTACTACTACTACTACTAAAACTGCTATCACTGCTACTAGTACCGATACTACTACTACTACTTCTACTACTACAACTACTAATACTACTACTACTACTACTACTGTGTCTATTGCTACTACTACTGCGTCTATTGCTAGTACTATTTCCACTACTACTGCTACTACTACAACTACTATTGTCTCTACTAATAATATTTTTGTTACTACAACTACACTGCTACAACAACGACTACTACTAGAACTACTTATACTCTTACAACTACTACTATTACTATTACTAATACTACTACTACTACTACTACAACAACAACAACAACATCTACTACAGCTACGGCTGCAACTAATATAGCTACCACTACTACTTCTACTACTACTACTCCTCCTCCTCCTCCTATTACTAATAGTACTACTACAATAACTAGTACTACTCCTATTATTACTACTACTACTTCAACTACTACAACTAATACTACTACTACTGCTGTTGCTACTACTGTTGCTACTGCTCCTGTTGTAGCTGCAACTCCTCGAACTACGACTATTACACATACTACTACTACTACTACTACTACTACTGTAACTATAGGTACTACTACTACTAGTACAACTTCTTCTCCAACTCCTACTCCTATTACTATTCCTTCAACTACGACTACTACTACTAGTACGACTTTTATTACTACTACTACTATATCTACCACTACTACTTCTGCTACTAGTACTACTACAACTACAACTACTATTACTACTACTCATACTAGTATGACTACTACTACTACTACTACTGTTCCTGTTAATATGACTACTAACACTGCTACTACTACTAGTAGTACTACTAGTACTTCTACAACTACTATTACTAACACTGCTACTGCTACTACTAGTACTACTACTACTTCTACAACTACTATTACAAACACTGCTACTAGTACTACTACAAATACTACTACTAATACTACTGTTGCTGCTAATACTACTTCTATGACTACTACTCCTGCTACTACTACGACTATGACTACTACTACTATGAGTACTACAACTACCACTGCTGGAACTACTACTACTACTATGCCTACTACAACTACTACAACAACAACTACTACTTCCTCTACTTTATTGACTACTACTACTACTACTACACTACTACTACAACTACTGCTACTACTACTACCTCAACTACTACTACACTACTACTACTGCTGCTGCTACTACTACAACTATTACTACTACTGTTACTACTAGTTCTACCACTACTACTCTTGCTACTACTAGAACTATGACCACTACTACTACCACTACTTCTACTGCTACTACTACTACTATTACTACTACTACGACTACTACTAGGACTACTTCAACTACTACTACTACTGCTTCTACTTCCCCTACTTCTACTACTACTGCTACTACTACTACACTACTACCACAACAACAACTACTACTACTATGTCTACTACTACAACATGACTACTCCTGCTACTACTATTACTACTATTATTACTACTGCCGCTACTACTTCTACAACTACCAGTGCTTCTCCCTCTAATACTACTACTACTACCAATACTACTACTGCTCCAACTTCTACTACTACTGCTACTACAACTACTACTACCACTACTACAACCACAACTACTATTAAAACTATTGCTACTACTTCTCATCCTACTACTATAACAACTCCTACAACAACCACTACTACTTCTAATACTATTACTTCTCTTATTACTACTACTGCTACTATTGCTCCTACTTCTACTCCTACTTCTTTTGCTATTACTACTACTACAACTGCCAATACTACTACCACTATAACAACTGCTACTACTCCAACTACTGCAACCATTATTACAACTAATATCACTACTATTGCAATGTTTACTACTGCCACTTCTATTACTACTGCTATTGCTAAAACTACTACTACACCTATTTTTTCTAGTAATACTATTACTACTACTACTTCTAGTAATAATACTGTTACTACTCCAACTATTATTACAACTACTACAACTACAACTACTGTTGCTACAACAACAACTACTACTACTAATGAAACTTGTGCTCCAAATACAACAATTACAACTGGTAAAGCAATTGCTACTGTTGTAATTACGACTACAGTAACTATTACTACTACTACTACTGCTACTACTACTACTACAATAACAACAACAACTTCTATTATTATTGCTACTACAACTACTACTTCGGTTGCAATATGTACAACAACTCCTACTACTACTACTACTACTACTTCTACTACTACTTCTGCTGCTACTGCTACTATTACTAATACTACTACTACTACTACTTTTACTACTACTACTACTACTACTACTAGTACCGCCAATATTCTACTACCCCACTACGGTTGCTGCTAGTGCTCCTGCTCCAGCTGGAACTCCTACTACTACTGCTACTACTACTACAACAACAACAACAACAATAACTTATACTTCTACTACTACTACAACTGCTACTATAGTACTTGTACTACTGATACTACTACTACTACTAGTACAACTACTACTAATACTACTACTACTACTACCACTACCACTACCACTACCACTACTAGTACAACAACTACTACTGCTACTGATTCTACTACCACAACAACTGCTGCTGCTCCTGCTCCTATTGGAACTCCAACTACTACTACTACAACTTATACTTCTACTGCTTCTATAACTGCTACTACAATTACTTCTACTACTACTACCACTTCTACTACTACTAGTATAGTAGCTACTGCTTCTACTACTACTACTATTGCTACTGCTGCTACTACTACTACTTCTACTAGTACTACTACATCCACTACTACTACTACTTCTACTACTACTACTACTTCTACTACTACTAGGACTACAACATCCAACAAAAATAGCTACTACTACTACCACTACTACTACTACTACTACTACTAATACTACTACAATGACTACTGCAAATACAACAATAATAACAACATTTACTACAACAACTATTAATACTATGCTACTGCTGTCGCCACTTCTACTACTACTACTAGTACTCCGAGTACACCTACTCTAACAAATACTATTGCTACTACAACTTCTACAATTTCTTCAACTACTACTATGAGGACAACAACAACAACAACAACTACTACTATGACTACTTTTGCTACTACTAGAACAACTACTAATACTAATAATACTACCACTACTACTAATACTACTACTACTACTACCACTACTACTACTATTACTACTAATACTCCCACTACTACTACTACTACAGCTACTACTACTACTACCACCACCACTACTGCTGCTACTACTGCTACTACTACTACTACTACTTCTAATACTATTATTACTACTACTACTACTACTACTACTACTATACTACTACTAATACTAATACTACAACAATGACTACAGCAAATACGACAACAATAACAACACTTAATACTACCATTGCTAATACTATGCTACTGCTGCAGCCACTTCTTACTACTACTACTAGTTCTCCTAGTACACCTACTATAACTAATACTATTGCTACTATAACTTCAACAATTTTTTCAAGTACTACTATTACGAAAACTACAACTACTACTACCAAGACTACTTTTGCTACTAATACTATTACTAATACTATTACTACTACTACTACTACTACTACTACTACTATTACTACTACTACTACTACTACTATTAGTACTACTACTACTACTACTACTACTACTACTACTACTACTACTACTACTACTACTACTACTACTACTACTACTACTACTACTACTACTACAAATACCACTACTACTAATACTACAACTACTACTAGCACTACTACTACTACTACCACTACTACTGCGACCGCCGCCGCCACCACCACCAGCACTACTACTACTACTACTACAACTACTGCTATTACTACAACTAATACTACTTGTTCTGCTACTCATACATCTACTCCTACTACCACTCATGCTACTAATACAACCACTGCTACTACAACTACAACTAATATTACTACTGCCACAACTAATTCTACTACTACTATTACGATCACCACCACCACCACCACCACCACCACCACTACTACTACTACAACTGCTACCACTACTACTAGTACTAATACTACTACTACTTCTTCTTCTACTACTACAACTACTAATACTACCACTACTGCTACTGATTCTACTGCTACTACTAGTACTGTGACTACTTCTACAACTACTGCTAGTACTATTTCCAATAGTGCTGCTACTACTTCTACTTCTATTGCCTCGACTAATAATAATACTGCTACTTCAACTACACTACTACAACAACAACTACTACTAGTACAACTTATACTCCGACAATTACAACTATTACTATTGCTAATACTACTACTACTACAACAACAACAGCAACTACTCCTACAACTACTACAGCTAATACAGCTACCACTCCAATTTCTACTACTACTACTACTACTACTACTACTAATACTATTATGACTACTTCAACTACTACTACTACTGCTTCTACTTCCTCTACTTCTACTACTACTGCTACTACTACTACACTACTACTACAACAACAACTACTACTACTATGTCTACTACTACAACATGACTACTCCTGCTACTACTATTACTACTATTATTACTACTGCTGCTACTACTTCTACAACTACCTGTGCTTCTCACTCTAATACTACTACTATTACCAATACTACTACTACTCCTACTTCTACTACTACTACTACTGCAACTACTACTACCACCACTACAACCACTACTACCACCACTACAACCACAACTACTATTACAACTATTGCTACTACTTCTCATCCTACTAGTATAACAACTCCTACAACAACGACTACTACTTCTAATACTATTACTTCTCTTACTACTACTACTACTGCTACTATTGCTACTACTTCTGCTCCTACTACTTTTGCTATTACTACTACTACTACTTACTACAATTGCCAATACTACTATTCCAACTACTGCAACCACTATTACAAATAATATCACTACTGTTGCAATGTTTACTGCTGCCACTTCTATTACTACTGCTGCTGCTGCTAAAACTACTACTACACCTATTTCTTCTAGTACTATTACTACTACTACTTCTAGTAATAATACTATTACTACTCCAACTATTATTACTACTACCACAACTACAACCACTGCTGCTACTGCTTCTACTACAGCTACAACTGCTACTACTACAACTTATACTTCTATTGCTTCTATAACTGCTACTACTACTACTTCTACTACTACTACCACTTCTACAACGACTAGTATAGTAGCTTCTGCTTCTACTACTACTACTTCTTCTACTAGTACTACTAATTCCACTACTACTACTACTTCTACTACTACTACTAATACTACTACTACTACTACCACTACTACTTCTATTACTACAACTACTACCACTACTACTTCTACGACGGCTACTACTACAGCTACTACTACTACTACCACCACGACTACTACTGCTACTATTGCTACTACAACTACTACTACTACTACTACTACTACTAGTACTATACTACTACTAATCCTAATACTACACCAATGACTACAGCAAATACAACAACAATAACAACACTTACTACTACCATTACTAAAGTATGCTACTGCTGCAACCACGTCTTACTACTACTACTAGTTCTGCTAGTACACCTACTATAACTACTACAACTACTACTACTGCTACTACCGCTACCACCTCCACCACCACTACTACTAATACTACAACTACTACTAGCACTACTACTACTACTACCACTACTACTACGACGACGACCACCACCACCATGACCACCACCACTACTACTACTATTACTGCAACTAATACTACTTGTTCTGCTACTCATACTTCTACTCCTACTATCACTCCTGCTACTAATACAACCACTCCTACTACAACTACAACTAATATTACTACTGCCACAACTAATTCTACTACTACTATTACGATCACCACCACCACCACCACCACCACCACCACCACTACTAGTACTAATACTACTACTACTACTTCTACTACTGCAACTACTAATACTACCACTACTACCACATCTTCTACTGCTACTAATACTACAACTACTGCTAGCACTATTTCCACTAGTACTGCTACCACTTTTACTTCTATTGTCTCTACTAATAATAATACTGCTACTACAACTACACTACCACAACAACAACTA
Organism: Trichopus zeylanicus subsp. travancoricus; assembly: GCA_005019695.1. Taxonomy (NCBI): domain Eukaryota; kingdom Viridiplantae; phylum Streptophyta; class Magnoliopsida; order Dioscoreales; family Dioscoreaceae; genus Trichopus; species Trichopus zeylanicus. Next base: position 12,595 of record RXID01021438.1, on the reverse strand, counting down.
CTACTAGTACAACTTATAATCTGACAACTACAACTATTATTATTGCTAATACTACTACTACTACTACAACAACAACAACAACAACAACAACAACTACTACTACTACAGCTAATACAGCTACCACTCCTATTTCTACTACTACTACGACCACTACTACTACTGCTACTCCTACTACTAATACTAATAGTCCAACTACTACTACTACTCCCACTACTATTGCTACTACAACTACTACAATTTCTTCAACTACTACTATTATTATCACAACTACTACTACTACTACGACTAATTCTGCTACAACTTCTACTACTACTTGTACTACTACTACCAACACTGCTAATACAAATACTATTACTTGCACTACTACTACTACTACTGCCACTACTACTGCTGCTACTGCTACTACTACAACTACTACAGCTACTACTACTACTACTACTACTACTACTACTACTACTGTTCCTTCTGCAACTACTACTACAACTAGTACTACCGCTACTATTACCACAACTACTATTAATACTACTCCTACTACTTCTCATCCTACTAGTATAACAATACCTACAACAACCACTACTACTTCTAATGCTATTGCTTCTCTTACTACTACTACTACCACTACAGCTACTACTTCTACTCTTACTCCTACTGCTATTACTGCTACTACTACTACTATTATAATAACTACTACTACTCCAACCACTATTGCAACAAATATCACTACTATTGAAACATTTACTACTGCTACTTCTATAACTACTGCTATTGCTGCTACAACAATAATTACTACTCCTATTGCTACTATTGCTACTACTACTACTGCTGCTGCTGCTATTCTGATATTACTACTACTACTTCTGATACTACTACTACTACAACAACTATTGCTCCTACTTCTACTACTACTCCTATTACTACGACTCCTACTCCTACTACTTGTTATACCACTACTACTATAACAACTACTACTATTACTACTACTACTACAACTACAACTACATCTACTTTTCCAACTACTACTACTCCTTCTCCCACAACTCCTACTCCTAATACCATTAATACTATGCCTACCACTCCTCCTCCTCCTCCACCTCCTCCTCCTACTACTACTATTACTACTACTGCTACTACTAATACTATTACTACTACTATTACTACTACTATTATTACTACTAATACTACTTCTGTTACTGTAACCACTACCATTACTGCGATTCCTAATCCTACTGCTACTCCTACTCCTTCTCCAACTACTACTCCTACTCCGACTACTGCTATTGCTACACCTACTCCTACTTCTACTACTGCTACTGCGGCTACTACTACAACTACTACTACTTCTACGATTACTCTTACTCCAATTCCTACTACTACTACTTTAACTAACAATATTACTAATACTACTACTGATGCTACAAATATTACTACTACTACTACTATTACCACTACTCCTACTACTATGTCAACTACTACTACTACTGCTACTACTACTACTATAACTACAAGTACTACTACTGGTACTGCTACAGCTACAACCACCCCAAGTAGTACTATTATTGCTACTACAACTACTACTGCTAATTCTACTGCTACTACAACTACTAGTACCACTACTACAAGTACTACTACCATACTACTAATCCTATACCTACTACAACTACTACTACTACCGCTATTACCCCTACTACTACAACTGTAGCAGCTGCTATTGCCGCTACTTCTGCTACAGCTGTTGCTGCCGCAACTACTACTACTACTCCAACTCCAACAGCAACTACTACTACTACTACAACAACAACAACTAGTACTACTACTAATACTGCTACTACAACTACTCCTATTACTACTACTACTACGAGTGCTACTACTGCTCGTACAACTACTCATATTACTACTATTGCTACTACTGCAACCGATACTACTATTACTACTACTACTACTTCTACTCCTACTACTAATACTACTACAACTACAACAATTGGTACTACTACGACCACTCCTACTAATACTACTACTACTAATACTACTAGTACAACAACTACTAATACTACCATTACTGCAACTACTACTTCTACTAGTACCTCTACTGCTACTACTACTACTACTTCTTCTGTTACTACACTACTCCTATAACAAATACTACTAATACTACTACTACTCCTACAACTATTACTATTTCTACAAATAATACTACTACTGCAACTACTAATACTAGTTGTACTACTCCCACTGCTACTGCTACGACTAATCCCACTACTACTACTAACGCTATAGCTACAACAACTTCTACCACTATTACTACTACTACTAATTCTGCCACTACTACTACTCCTACAACAACTACTACTACTCGTACTGCTACAACTACTACTCCTACTGCTACAACTTCTAGTAGTAATACTACTACTACTATTGCTACTACTACCACTACCACTACTACTATTCCTGCTCTAACTACTATTGCTACTACTTCTACTATAACGACAACACTCACTAAGACTACTGTGACTACTACTACTCAAACTACCGCAACTATTACAACTATAACTGCTACTACTACTACTCATCCTCCACCTACAATTACAACTATTGCTGCTACTACTGCTGCTTCTTCTACTACTACAACTACTAAAACATCACCTACTACTTCTACTACTACTACTACTACAACAACAACAACTACTACTATAGCTACTAATACTACTTCAATTAATACTACTACTACTACTACTACTACTACTACTACTACTACTACTACTACTACTATTACTACTGCTATAGCTATTACTATTACTCCTATGGTCACTACTTCTGCTCCTACCACTAGTACTACTCCACCTGCTACTACTATTACTACAACAACAACAACAACAACAACTACTACTACTACTACCACTACTACAACTGCTGCTGCTGTTGCTCCAACAACAACAACTACTGCGACCACTACTCCTCCTCCTACTACCACAACTACTACTATTGTTACTATTAGGACAACAACAACAACTACTACAACTACTTCTACAGCTGCTGCTACAACTGGAACTACTATTTCTACCACTACCTCTCCTACTACTGCTGCTGCTACTGTTACTAAACAACAACTACAACAACTACTACTAATACTACTCCTGCTCCTACAACTACTACTATTACTACAAATAATACTGCTACTGCTGCAACAACTGCTGTTGCTACTACTACTCCCACTAATACTACTACTCTTACTACTAATACTACTACCGCTACAACAACAACTTCAGCCACTACTACTACTACTACTACTATGACTACTACTGCTACTATTTCCTCTCCTACTACTCCTGCTATTCCTACTACTACTACCACCATCACTACTACTACTCCTGCTACTACTATGACTATGACTACCACTAGTACTAATCCTACTCCTACTCCTATTGCTACAATTACAACAACTAATGCTACAACTTATACTACTACAATGACACTTACCACTACTACTACAACTACTGCTGCTGCTGTTGCTGCTACTACTACTGCTCCACCTACTACTACAACTATAGCTGCTTTTTATTACTACTGCTACTATTACTACAACTACTACTCCTGCTGCTGCTGCTGCTACTGCAACAACTACTATTATGACAAATACTTCTAATACTCTGACAAATACTACTAACACCCCCAGAAATACTACTAATACTACCACTACAACTATAGCAATCGCTATTATAGCTACTACTACTACTGCTCTACTATTAGTAGTACAACTACTGTTGTTGCTGCTACTACAACTAATAAAACTTCTCCTACTACTACTACTACTCCTGCTAATGCTCTACTACTATTATTGCTAATAGTACTACTTCAACTAATACTTCTACTACTACTCCTACTGCCTATATTATTACTGTAACTTCTCCAGCGACTACAACTCCTACGACTAATACTACTACTACAGCTACTACTGCAACAACTATAGCTACAGCTACTACTACTACTCCTACTGCTACTACTACTACAGGTACTACTTTCACTACTACTTGAACTACTACCACTACTACTACCACTACTACCACTATTACTACTACTGCTTCAGCTGCTACAACAACTACTACTACTACTGCTGCTGCTACTGCTGCTACTACTACTACTACTAATACTACCACTACTGCTACTCCTACTCCAACAACAATAACTACTACTACTACTCCGACCCCAACTCCTTCTCCTACTATTACTACTACTACTACTATTTCTACTACCACTACAACTACAACTACTACAACTACTGCTACTACTACTACTATTACTACTACTACAAGAACTACAACTACCTCAACTACGCATACTGCTACTACTACTACTATTGTTGCTACTACTACTTCTATTACAACAATAACTACCACTACTACAACTACCACAATTACCACTACTAATACCATTACTAATTCTATTGTTGTTAGTACTGCTACTGCCACTACTACTACTACAACTCCATTTATTGCTACTACTACTATTACTACTACTACTACTTCAACTACTAAAACTTCTCCAACTACAACTACTACTACTCCTGCTACTACTACTACTATAGCTACTACTACTACTACCACTAATACTACTACGGCTTCCACTACCACTACTGCTACTACCACTACTACCACTACAACTTCTACTACCGACACCACCACCACTATGACTACTCCTCCTACCACTACCACAACTACTACTACCACCACTGCTACTACTACTACTACTACTACTACTACTACTACTACTATTGCCACTACTACTATTACTGATGCTACTACTACTTGTACTACCACTACTACTACTACCGCCACTACTACGACTACCACTATCACTACTGCTACTACTATTACTCCTACTACTACCACAACTACTGCTACTACTACTACTACTACTACTACTACGACTGCTAACACTATAACTACTGCTACTGCTGCTACTACAGCTACTACTGTTGAAACTACTACTACTACTACAACTGCTCCTATTACAAGCCCTGCTACGACTACTACAATTACTCGTAGTACTACTGCTAGTATGATTACTCCAACAATAGTTACTACTACTACTACTACATCTACTACCAATAGTACTGCTAGTACAATAACTACTCCTACTAAAACTCTTACTACTACAACTAGTACTACTACTACTAATACTACTACTGCTAATACTACTACTACTAATACTACTACTGCTAATACTACTACTATTACTTCGAGTATTACTACTACTACAGCTAACATTTCTATCTCTTCTACAACAACAACTACTACTCCTATCACCACAACTAGTACTACTACTACTACATCTACTACTACAAGAATGATAACTAATACTACTACTACTACTACAACAACCACAACAACTACTACTACTACTATTGCAACTATTACTCCTACTACTACTCTTGCTACTACTACTACTACTATTGCTGCTGCTGCAGCTACTACTACAACTACAACTACTGCTATGCCAATTACTGCTACTACTGCTACTACTACCACAGCTACAACTTCTGCTACTACTGCTGCTACTATTACTATTTATACGACTACTATAATTACTACTAATACTGTGCTACTACTACTGCTACTCTGACTACAACTACTACTACTACTACTTCGGTTGCTATTACTACTACAACAACAACTACTACTACCACTACTACTACTCCTACTACTACAACAACAACAACTACTACTACTACAATGATAACTACTATGACTACTACTCCTCCTACTGCTACTCCTACTCCTTCACCTACTCAGATTAACTACTATCACAATTCCAACAGCTAATATTACTACTACTACTACTCCAACTACTACTCTTACCACAACTACTACTACTGTTGCTGCTGCTACTACTCTTACTACTATCATTGTTACTATTACAACTACTTCTTCTACTACTCCTCCTACTACTACTGCTCTTATTGCTACTCCTACTCCTACTCCTACACCCACTCCTATTACTGCTACTACAACTACTACCGCTACTATTACTACTACTACTAATACTACCAGTGATACTACTGCTGCTACTACACTTATGTCTACAACTACTATTGCTGCCACAACTACTACCACCACAAGTAATGGTACTTCTGGCATTGCTACTACTACTATTGCTTCTAATGATGCTGCTGCTGCTACTACTACTACTACTACGACAACAACTTCTACCACCACCACCACCACTACTACTACTTCTACTACAACTACTCCTACAACTACTACAACTTCACCTACTACTACTACTACAACTCCTTCTACTTTAACTATTATTATTACTACTGCTGCTACTACTATAACTTCTTCTACTAATACTACTACAGCTGTTCCTACTCCTAATTCTATTACCACTACTACTACTGCTAATACTTATACTACTACTTCAACACTTACTACTATCACTGTGGCTACTACTACGACAACAACTACTACTTCTACTATTACAACACTCCTCCGCCTACAACTACAATAACTACTGCTTTGACTACTACTGGTACTACTACTATTGCTACTCCCACTCCTACAACTACTAAAACTACTACTACTACAACTACTACTATAGTAATGACCCTTACAACTTCTACTACTATTGCTACTTCTACTCCTATTCCTGCTGCTACTACTATTAATACTACAACTACTACTATTACCACCACTACTAAAATTGCTCCTACTACTACTACTACAACTCCTGCTACTGCTACTACTACTACTATAGGAACTACTTCTACTACTACTACTACTATTGCTACTGCTACTACTACAACTACTACTTCTACTACTACTACTACTACTCCTCCTCCTCCTCCTCCTCCTACTCCCACAACTACTACTACTGTTGCTTCTACTACTACAACTTCTACTCCTCCTACTACCACCACTACTACTATTGCTGCTTCTACTACTACGACTTCTACTACTACTACTAATTCTACTATTACTACTACAACTACTACTGCTACTACTACAACTACTACTACTAGTACTACAACTACTACAACTACAGCTACTGCTACTGCTATTGCAACAACTACTGGTTCTACTACTATTACATCTACTATTACTGTTGCTATTGCTACCTCTATGACAATTATTACTATTGCAGCGACAACTAATACTACTAGCACTGTAACTTGTTTTGCTACTAATACTACAATCACTACTACTAGTTCAGCTACTAATACTACTACAACAACTACTACTATTGTTCCTAGTACTACTACAATTACCACTACCACAACTATTGCTGCTACTACTATGGCTACTACTGCTACTATAATAGCTATTTCTGCTACTACCACTATAATTTGCACTACTACTACAGCTGCTACTGCTACTACTGCCACTATTAGTACTCCTGCTACTATTGCCCATACAGCTACTACTTCTACAACAACTAATACTATTGCTAATACTATTACTACTACTACTATGACTACCACTACAACTGTTGCTACTACTACTAGTACTAAGAGTACTACTACTACCTCTAGTACTGCTAATGCGGCTGCTACCGCTACCGCTAATTCTACTACTTCTATTGCTACTACTGCATCTACTGCTACTACCACCAGCACTACTACGGCTACTAATACTGCTGCTACTGCTACTACTACTACTTCTCATACTACTACTCCTACTCCTACTACTACTACTACTACCACGATTATTACTACTGCTACTACTACTTCTATTCCTATTGTTATAACTACTGCTGCTTCAACTTAACATCCTACTGCTACTATTGCTATTACTATTACTCCTACTACTGCAACTACTACTACTCTTGCTCCTCCTCCTCCTCCTACTCCTACTACTACAACAACAACTTTTATTACTATTGCTACTACCACTCCTGCAACTGCTAGTAATACTACTATTGCTACTACTACAACAACCACTACTTCTACCACTGCTACTGCTACTACTACTACAACAACTAATACAACTAACACAACTATTACCATTGTTGCTACTACTTCTACCACAACTACTACTACTAGCACTACTTCTTCTTCTACTACAACTACTTCTACTACCACTGTTACAGCAGCTACAACTTCCACAACTACTACAAAAACTACTACTACTACTACAACTATTGCTGCTGTGCTACTACTGCTGCTGCTAATGCTGGTACTACTGCTTCTATGACTATAGTTCATATTACTACAGCTACTTCAAGTACAACTCGTACTATTATGGCAAATGCTACAACTACTGCTACTGCTACTACTATTGCTACAGCTACTATCACTATTATTACTAGTACAACAAGAACAACAACTACTACCGCTATAACTTATACTACTACTACAACTATTGCTGCTACTGCTGCTACTACTACCACAACTGCCGCTACTACTACCACTACTGCTACTACACTGCTACTGCTTCTACTAAAGCTACTACTACTACCACTGCTTTTTCTTCTACTAGTATTACTGCTGCTATCGTTGGTACAGCAGCTACAACTTCCACCACTACTACAATAACAACTACTATTGCAATAACTACTATTGCTACCACTACTACTACTACAGCTATTGTTCCTGCTACTATTGCCACTGCTGCTAATACTACTACTGCTGCTACTACTACTTTGCTGCTAATACTACTGCTGCTACTACTACTCCTCCTTCTACGACTACTGCTTATACTACTACGGCTGCTACAACTACAATTGCTACTACTATGGAAAAAGCTACTACTACTGCTATTTCTGCTACTACTACCACTACCACTGTTACTAGTACAACAATAATAATAACTACTACTATTACTACTACAACTATCATTACTACAACCACTACTACTACTGCTACTTTTACTATAACTACTTCTGTCCTACTACTGCCACTTATACCACTACAGTTGCTACTACTATTAACACTGATTCTGCTACTACTTTTGCATCCACAAAGGCTTTTGCTACAATTACTACTACTACTACTACTTAGACTACTACTACTAGGACTACTACGACAACTACAATTACTAGCACAACTGCTACTAATACAACAACAACTACTACTGCTGGTGCTACTACTGATGCTGCTGCTACTACTGCTAGTGCTACTACTGATGCTACTACTACTGCTACTACTACTACTACTACAAATACTACAGCTAGAACTACTACTACTACTATTATTGCAACTATCGCTCTTGCTACTACTACTCCTACTACAAATACTTCTACTCCTCATACAGCTATTGCTTCAGCTACGACTGCTACTACTACTGCTACTACTATGACTATTGCTACTACTACTACAACTACTACTACAACTACTGTTACAACGACTATTGCTACTACTACAACTACTGCAACTATACATACCACTAGTACTACTATTACTTCTACTGTTACTAATACCTCTACCACTACTACTACTACTGAGGGGATCGCTACTACGACTAATGCTGCTACTATAACTTCTTCTGCTACTACTACGAGTAGTACTACAATAGCAACTGCTACTACTATGATAGCAACTACTACTACAACTACTAAAACTAATACTACAACAACTACTAGTACTTTTATTATTACTGCTATTACTTCTACTACTTCTACCACCACCACCACCACCACTACTACTACTACTACTACTACTACTACTGTAGCTACTACTACTAATACAAATATTACTACTACTACTAGTAGTACGACTTCTACTAGTACTACTACTACAACAACAACAACAACTACAACTACTACTACAACTATTACAACTACTGCTGTAAGAACTACTATTACCACTATTATTAGTACTACTACTACAACAACAACTACTACTGCTACAACTAATACTACTGCTACTACCCCTTATACTACTACTACTATTACTGCTACTACTTCTGCTACTTCTACTGCCATTTCTCCTACTACTCCAACTACTACTATAATTACTAGTACTACTGCTATTGTTATTGCTACTACTATTAATACTATTTGTATTACTAATTCAACTACTGCTACTATTAATACTACTACTATTAGTGCTACTACTACTTTTACTACTACTACTATTAGTACTACTACTACTATTACTGCTACTACAACTACAACTATTGCTACTACTACATCTACTACTAATCCAACTACTTCTACTACTACTACTACAACTACTACTAGTACAACTTCTACTATTACTACTACCTGCTATTAGTACTACTGCAACTACTACTACTACAACAAATACAGCTACTACTAATACAACTACCACTACTCCTTTTACTACTACTACTATGACCACTACTCCTACTTCTACGCCTACTACTACTATGCTACAACCACAGCTACTACTACCTGAATTACTAGTAGTCCTACAACTCCTACTATTACTACTACTATTACTACTACTGCTGCTACAAACACTAATACAACTCTTGCTGCACCTACTGCTACTCGTACTACTACCATTACTTCTAATAATACTTCTATTACTCCAACGATTGCTATTACTACTCCTACTACTACTACTGCTGCTACTACGACTACTTCAACAACTACTATTCCTACTACTACTCTTAATACTACTACGACAAATACTCCTACTAGTACTACCACTATTACAACTACTACAGTTACAAAAACTACTACTACTCCTACTCTACTACTACTACTACTACTACTACTAGTACCACTACTGCTATTACTATTACTACTATTCGACTGCTACTACTAGTTCTACAACCCCAATGACTACTACTACTTCTGCCACTACTTTTGCTACTACTGGTGCTACTACTACTACTACAACTACTACCACTACTCCTACTACTACTACAACTCCTACTACTACTACTACTATTAACACTACTAAAACTACTACTACTACCATTGTTGCTGCTATTCCTACTACTAATACTACTAACACAACTAACACTACTAGTACTACTACTATTACAACTACCACTGTTGCAACCACCACTACAACTCCTCCTACTACTACTCCTCCTCCTCCTACTTGTACCACTACTGCTATTATAATTACTACTATCACCACTGGTACTACTACTACTACTCTTATGACTACAACTACTACTGCCACTACTTCTCCTGCTACTACTAGTACTACTACTACAACTGCTACTAATACTACTACTACCACCACCACTAGTACTACTACTACTACTATTACTCCGACTAAAACTCCTCCTACTCCTATTACTGCTACTACATCTATTGCAGCTATTCCTACTATTAGTACTACTACTACAACTACTACTACTACGTTCACAACTACTACTATTACAATAACCACTACTAGCCCTACTACAACTACTTCTACTACTACTCCTACTAGTACCACTACTGCTATCACTATTACTACTATCGCTACTGCTGCTACTACTACTACTACTCCTACGACTATTAGTACTAATATTACAACTGCTGCAACTACGACTACTACTAGTACTAATACTACTATTACGACCACTACTACTACTACTATTACTACTGCTACTACTAATACTATTACTGCTGCTACTACAACAACTACTACTACTATTACTACCACAACAACTCTTACTACAACTACAAATATTCCTGCTACTACTAATACTATAATTACTACAACTACTAATATTACTATTGCTAATTCTGTTACTACTACTACTACTACTACCACTACTACTAGTACTACTACTACAACTACGAAAACTACTACTGCTACAACTACTACTACTAATACTAGTGCTACTACTTTTACCACCCAAACATCCCCAACAACAACAACAACAACAACAACTACCACTACTACTAGGACTACTACTACTACTAATACTACTAAGGTGACTACTAATACTACTACTACTACTACTACTACTACTACTACTACTTCTATAGTAACAACTATTGCTACAACTACCACTCCTACTACTACAGCTGCCGCTACTATTGATACTACTACTACTTCTAATACTACTACTACTACTATTACTTCTGCTACTACTACTACACATACTACTACTACTACTCTGTGGCTACAACTACTACTCCTACAACTACTACTGCAACTCCTACTACTACTACTACTACCACTACTACTACTTCAACTAAAATAACTATGACAACTACTACTACTACAATTACTACTACTACTATTATTACTATTGCTACTTCTGTTACTACTACTCCTCCTACTACTACACCCACTACTACTAATACTAGTACTATTACTTCTACTACCACAACATTAACAACTACAACTACAACTATTAGTAGAGGTAGTAGTTGTAGTAGTAGTTGTTGTAGCAGCTGTATCGATAGTAGTAGTAGTTGTTATTGTAGTAGCAGCAGTAGTAGTAATAATTGTTGTAGAAGTAGAAGTAGTAGTAGCAATCATACTATTGGTAGTAGTAGTTATACTCAATGTAGCTGTACCTAGAGTAGTAGTAATAGTTGCAATAGTAGTTGTAGTACTAGTAGCAAAAGTTGTAGTAGTTAGAGAAGAAGTATTAGTAGTAGTTGCTGTAGTAGTAGTATCAGTAGCAGCAGAAGTAGTAGTAGTATTAGTAGTAGTATTAGTAGTTGAATTAGTAGTAGTAGT
>RXID01021437.1:0-46055 GCA_005019695.1 Trichopus zeylanicus subsp. travancoricus | reverse complement strand
TACTACTACTACTACTACTACTACTACTTCATCTATAACCACTACTACTACCACTTCTACTACTCCTCCTACTACAACAACTACAACTACTATTGCTACTACTACTGCTGCTGCTACTACTACTACTGCTACTACTACTCCTCCTCCTCCTCCTCCTCCTCCTCCTCTAAGTCCTACTCCTACGGCTGCTCCTACAATTACTTCCACTACTATAACAAGTATTAGTAGTAGTAGTTGTAAGAGTAAGAGCAGAAGTAGTAGCAGTAGTGGAAGCGACTGTAGTTGTCAAAGCGCTAGTAGTAGCAAGAATAGTAGAAGAAGTAGTAGTGTTGTAGTAGTAGTTGTAGTCGTTGTAGAAGTAGTTACAGTAGTAGTTGCAATAGCATCTACAGTCATTGTTGTGGCTATAGTTTTAGTAGTACTAGTAGTAGTAGTAGTAGTAGTAGTAGTAGTAGTACTAGCCGTGGCAGTAGCAGTAGTAGTAGTAGCAGTATAATTATTAGTAGCAATAGTAGTAGTAGTAATAATAGCAGCAGTAGTTGTTGTTTTTGTTATTGTTGTAGAAGCAGAATCAATTATAGCAGTTACAATTTTTATTATAATAGTTATAGTAGTAATAATAATAATAGTAGTAGTAGTAGTATCTATAGTAGCAGTCAGAGTAATAGTAGCCGTAGCAGTAGTACTGGTAATTGTAGTTGTAGAAGCAGAAGCCATAGGAGCAGCAATAGTGGTGGCTGAAGTAATAGTTGTATCAGTAGCCAAAGTAGCAGTGGTATTAGTTCTAGTAGTGGTAGTAGTGCAAGTAGTGGCAGTTGTAGTAGTAATAATAGTAGTTGCGGTAGTAGTAGTACTAGTAATAGTATTAGTAGTAGCCTGAGTAGTAGTAGCATCCTCAGTAGTAGTAGCCTCAGTAGTAGTAGTAGTAGTAGTAGTAGTAGTAGTAGTAGTAGTAGTAGTAGTAGTAGTAGTAGTAGTAGTAGTAGTAGTAGTGGTAGTAGTAGTAGTAGTCGTAGTAGTAGTTGTGGTAGTACTAGTAGTAGTAGTTCTAGTTGTAGTGGCCAAAGTAGTAGTAGTAGGAGGAGGAGAAGTAGTAGTTGTAATAGTAATAGTAGCAGTGGTTCAAGCAGTTATAGTAGCAGCCAAAGTAGTAGTAGTAGAAGTAGCAGCACCAGTAGTAGCAGTAGAAGTAGTTGCAAAAGCAAAAATAGTAGTAGTAGCAGCATCAGAAGCAGTAGTACTAGCAGCAGTAGTAGTAATAGTTATTTTCGTATTATTAGTAGCAGTAATAATAGTAGTAGTAGTAGTATTAGTGGTAGTGGCAATAATATTAGTTGTAGTTCTAATAGTAGAAGTAGTTGTAGTTGTAGCAGTAGTAGTAATAGTAGCAAAAGCTGTAATAGTTATGTAATAGTAGTTGTAGGAGTAAAATTATTGGTAGTAGCAAAAGTGGCTATAGTAGAAGTAGTAGTAGTAGTTGTGGTAGTAGTACTTATTGTTGTAGGAGTAGTACTAGTTGTTGTAGAGGTAGTAGTAAGTGGAGGAGTCATGGTAGTAGCAGCAGAAGTAGTAGTAACATTGGTTGCAATAGTAGGTGTAGTAGTGGTTGTATTGGTAGTAGAAGTTGTAGTGGTATTAGTGAAAGTATTAGTTATAGTAGCAGTAAAAGTAGTAGTAGTAATCATAGTAGTGGTAGTAGCAGGACTGGTAGTAGTAGTAGTCGTGGTAGGTGTAGTAGTTGTAGTTGTAGTAGTAGTAGTAGTAGTAGTAGGAGTAGTAGGAGTAGTAATAGGAGTATGAGTAGTCATAGTAGTAGTAGTAGTATTTGTAGTAGTAGTAGTAGTAGTAGTAGTAGAAGTAGTAGTAGTAATGATAGTAGTAGCATGAGCAATAGCAGTAGTAGTAGGAACAGTGGTAGTAGCAGGTGTAGTTGCAGCAACTATAGTTGTAGTAGCCCTAGTAGTAGCGGCAACAATAATGGAAGTAGTAGTGTTACAGTAGTAGTAGTAGTTGCTATAGCTGTGGTAATAGCAGCATTAATAGTAGCAGTAGTTGTAGTTGTAGTAGTAGTACAAGTAGTAGTAGTAGCAACCGCAATAGCTGCAGCAGCAGCAGTAGCAATATTAGTAGTGTAGCAATAGTATTAGTAGTCGTAGTCGCAACAGCAGTAGTAGCAGTAGTTGTGGTAATAGCAAAATCGAAGTAGCAGCAGCAGCAGTAGTAATAGTAGTAGTTATAGTAGCAATAGTAGAGTCATTGTGGTGGTAATAGTAGCAGTAGTAGTAGTAGTAGCACCAATAGTTGTAGTCGTTGTAGCAGTAGCAGTAGGAGTAGTAATATTAGTAGTAGTAGTAGTACTAGCAATTGTAGTAGAAGTAGCAGCAGTGTGGCTGCAGTAAAAGTACTACCCATAGTAGAAGTAGTAGGAAAAGTAGTAGTAGTAGTAGTAGTAGTAGTAGCAGTAGTAGCAGCTACTGCTACAACAATAGGAGTAGTCATAGTAGTAGTAGTAGCAGCAGTTGTTGTTGTTGTTGTTGTTATTGGTGTAGTAGTTATAGCAGTAGTAGCAGTAGTAGTAGCAGCAGTAGTAGTAGTAGTAGCAATAGTAGCAAGAACAATAGTAGTAATCTTAGTAGTAGTTGTAGCAGTAGCAGTAGTTGGAGTAGCAGTAGCAGTACCAATTGTAGAAGTAGAAGTAGAAGTTGTAGAAGTTGTAGAAGTTGTAATAGCAACAGTAGTTGTGGTAATAGTAGTAGTAGTGGTGGTGGTAGTAGTAGTAGTAGTAGTATAAGTAGTAGTAGAAGTAGTAGACGTAGTAGAAGTAGAAGAAGTAGTAGTAGTATAAGTTGTAATAGTAGTAGAAGTAGTAGTAGTAGTACTATAAGTAGTAGTAGAAGTAATAGTAGTGTTCGTAGTAGTAGTATTAGTAGTAGCAGTAGATGTAGTAGGCATTCCAACAGTCGCAGTAGTGGCAACTATAGTAGCTGCAACAGTAATAGTAGTAGAAATAGTAGTAGTAGCAGTAGAGGTAGTAGTAGTAGTAATGGTAGTAGTAATAGTAGTAGAAGTTGTAGAAGTAGTTGTAGTAGTAGTGGTAGAAGTAGTTGTAGTAGGAGGAGTAGTAGAACATGTAGCAACCGAAGTTGTAGCAGTAGTAGCAGTAATAATAAGAGTAGTAGTTGTAGGAGGACTAGCAATAGTACTAGTAGCACTAGTAGTAGTAGTAGCTGTAGTAGAAATCATAGTACGGTAATAGCTTTAGTAGTAGGAATAGTAGTACTTCAAGCACTAGTTGTATTAGTAGTATTCGTAGCAGTAGTAGCAGCAGTAGTACTTGTTATATTCGTGGTAATAATTATACTAGTCATGGTAGTAGAAGTAGTAGTAGTAGTTGCAGTAACTAGTAGTAATTGGAGTAATAGTGGTTGTTGAAGTAGCAGTAATAGGAGTTGTAGTAGTTGCGGTAGTAGTAATATTAGTTGTAATGGTAGTAGAAGTAGCAGCAATAGGAGTAGTAGTTGTACTATTAGTAGTAATAGTAGGAGTAGTTATAGTTGAAAGAGTAGGAGTAGTAGTAGTAACAATCGTGGTAGTAGGAGAAGTAATAGCAGTAGAAGTAATAGTTGCAGCAATAGTAGTTGTTATAGCAGTAGGAGGAGAAGTCGTAGCACTAATAGAACATGAAGTTGTAGTAGTAGTAGTAGTAGTAGTTATAGTGGTATAGTAGTAGGTATAGTAGTTGTAGTAGTAGTATTAGTATTAGAAGTTGTAGTAGTCATAGTAGTAGTAATAGTAGTAGTAGCAGAAGTGGTTGTAGTTGTAGTCATAATAGTAGTAGTAGTAGGAGTAGTAGTTGTAGATGTAGTAGTAGTATCAGCAGTAGGAGGAGTAGTAGTGGTAGTAGTAGAAGTAGTAGCAGTGGCAATAGTAGCTATAGTTGTAGTAGTTGTAGAAGCAGCAGCAGCAGTAGTAGTAGTAGCCGTAGCAGTAGTACTAGCAGTAATAGTAGAAATAGTAGTAGTAGTAGCAGCAGCAAAATCAATAGTAGCAGATGTAGTAGTAAGTAGTGATAATAGTAGTAGTAGTACTTGTAGTAGTAGCAGTTGTAGTAGTGGTAGTAGTAGTAGAAATAGTAGCAATAGTAGTAGCAATAGCCATAGTAGTTGTATCAGTAGTAGTAGAAGTGGTAGTAGTAGCAACAATAGTCATAGTGGTATTTTTATTAGTAGTAATAGCGTGATAAGTAGCAGTAGTAGCAGTAGTAGTAGTGGCAGCAACAACAATAGTAGTAGTTGCTATAGTTTCGGCAGTAGTAGCGGCAATTGTAGTGGCAATTGGAGTTGTAGAGGTACGAGTTAAAGTTGTCTTCGTTAAAGCAGTTGTAGCAGTAGTAGTAGTGGTAGGAGAACTAGCAGCAGTAGAAGCAGTAGAAGTAGTAGTTGTCGTCGTCATAGTAGTAGTAGTAGTAGTAGTAGTTGTTGTTGTTGTTGTTGTAGTAGTAGTAGTAGAGATAGTTGTAGTACTAGTAGTAGTAGTATTAGTAGCTGCACTAGTCGTAGCTGTAGTAGTACCAGTAGTTATAGTAGTAGTAGTAGCAGCAACAATAGTAGTAGTTGTTGTAGTAGTAGTAGTAGTGGTTGGAGAAGTAGTGGTAGTAGAAGTAGTAGCAAGAACAGTAGTAGTTGTAGTGGTCGTAGTAATAGCAGCAGCAAAAGTAGTTGTAGTAGTAGTAGTCGTAGTAATACCAGTAGTAGTTGCATTAGTAGTTGTAAAAGTTTTTGTAGTAGTAGAAGTTGTAGTATAGTAGTGGAAATAGTAGTGGAAACAGCAACAACAGTAGTCATAGTAGTAGTAGTAGTAGTAGTTGCAGAAATAGTAGCTGTAGTACTCGTAGTAGTAGAAGTAGTTGTAGTAGTAGAAGTAGTAGTAGTAATAGTAGAAGTAGTAGTAGTAGTAGTAGTAAGTAGAAGTCGCAGTAGTAGTAGTAGAAGTAGTAGTAGTAGCAGAAGTAGTAATAGTAGTAGAAGTAGTAGTGCGAGTAGAACTAGAAGTAGTAGTAGTCGTAGAAGCAGTAGCTACAGTGATAGTAGTTGTAGAAGTAGTAGTAGTAGTAGTACTAGTACTAGTGCTAGTAGGAGTAGTAGTGGTTGTAGTAGTAGAAGTAGTACTAGTAGTAGTGGTACTACTAGTAGTAGTGGTAGTAGTAGTAGTAGAAGTAGTAGTAGCAGTAGTACAAGTAGTAGTTGTAGTACTAATAGTAGTTGTGGTAGTAGTGGTAGTCGAAGTAGTAGTAGCAGTAGTACAAGTAGTAGTAGTAGTAGTTATTGTTGTAGTAGTAGTAGTATAAGTTTTAGTAGTAGCTATTGTAGTATTAGTAGTATTAGGAGGAGTTCCAGTAGGAGCAGCAGCAGCAGCAATAGTTGTGGTAGTACAATTTGTAGCAGTAGTAGTAATATTAGTAAAAGTAGTAGTAGCAGTAGAAGTAGTTGTAGAAGTATTAGCAATAGTAGCAGCAGCAGCAGCAGCAGCAGTAGTAGTAGTGGTAGTAGTAGTAATCGTAGTAGAAGTAGTAGTAGTTGTAAGAGTTGTAGTACATGTAGCAACCGAAGTAGTAGAACTAGTAGCGATAGTAGTAATAGTTGTAGTAGTCATAATCACAGCAGTAGCAATAGCTTTATTAGTTGTAGTAGCAGTATTTGGAGTGCCAGTTGCATTAGTAGTAGTTGTTGTTGTCGTAACAGTAGTTGTTGTGCTTGTAGTATAGAAATAATAGTTGTAGAAGTAATAATAGTATTATTATTATTAGTAGTAGTAGTAGTAGCGATAATAGCAGTAGGAGTAGCAGTTGTTGTTGCAGTAGCAACAGTAGTACTTATAGAAGTAGCAGTAGTAAATGTTGCAATAGTAGTGATATTTGTTGTAATAGTGTTTCCAGTAGTTGGAGTAGTTGTAGTGGTTATAGTAGTATTAGTAGTAGCAATAGCAGAAGGAGTAGGAGTAGAAGTAGTAGCAATAGTGGCAGTAGTATTAGTAAGAGAAGTAATTGTATTAGATGTAGTAGTGGTTGTTGTAGGTGTTCTTATAGTAGAAGGTGAGAAGTAGTAGGAGTAGTAGTAATATTAGTTGTGATAGTAGTAGTGGTAGTAGCAGTTGTAGCAGTAGTGGTAGAAGTAGGAGGAGGAGTAGTAGTAGTAGTACTAGTGGGAGCAATAGTAGTATTAGAGGGAGAAGCAATAGTAGTAGTGGTAGCTATATTAGTTGAAGTAGTAGTAGTAGTAGTAGTAGTAGTAGTATTATTAGTAGTGGAAATAATAGTCGTTGTTGGAGTATAAGTAGTAATAGTAGTAGTAGTAGTAGTAGTGTAGTTGTAGTAGCAGTATTATCGTTAGTGTTGGCAATAGTAGTAGTAGCAGTAGCTGTAGTAATGGAAATAGTACTACCTGTAGTTGTAGCAGTAGTCACAGTAGTAGTAGTAGCAGTAGTATTAGTAGTTGTAGTAGTACAAGTAGTAGTGGTAGTGTTAGTACTAGTACTAGGGGTAGCAGTTTTAGTAGTAGCAGCAGTAGTAGTAGTAGTAGTAGTAGTAGTCTTGGTGGTGGTGGTGATCGTAATAGTAGTAGTAGTAGTAGTTTTTGCAGAAGTAATATTAGTTGTGGTTGTAGTAGGAGTGGTTGTATTAGTAGTAGGAGTAGAAGTAGGAGTAGCAGAACAAGTAGTGTTAGTAGTAGTTGTTGTTGTAGTAATGGTAGTTGTAGTAGTAGCAGTAGTAGCAGTAGTAGTGGTAGTAGTAGTAGTAGTAGTAGTGTCAGTAATAGTAGTTGTATTAGTAGTGTAAGTAATAGTAGTTGTAGTAGTAGCAGTAGTAGCAGTAGTAGTGGTAGTAGTAGTAGTAGTAGTAGTGTAAGTAATAGTAGTTGTATTAGTAGTATTGGTGGTAGTAGTAGTAGTAGTATAATTTGTAGTAGTAGTAGTCGTAGTTGTAGTAGTAGTTGTTGTAGTAATAGTAGTTGTTGAAGAAATTATAGTAGTTGTAGTAGCAATAGTATTAGTTATAGTAGGTGTACTAGGAGTACTAGTAGTAGTAGAAAAAGTGGTTGCAACAGTAGCATAGTATTAGTAATAGTAGTAGTAAATGTTGTTATTATTGTTGTATTTGCTATAGTCACTGTAGTAGTATTACTACTAGTAGTATAGTACTAGTAATACTAGTAATAGTAAGTAGTAGTCACAGTAGTAGTAGTAGAAGTTGTTGTAGTGGTAGAACTAGTAGTAGTAGAAGTAGTAGTACTAGCAGAAGTAGTAGTAGTAGTAGAAGAAGAAGCAGTAGCTACTGTACTAGTAGTAGTAGAAGTAGTAGTAGTGGAGGTGGTAGTGGTAGTAGTACTAGTACTAGTAGTAGTTGCACTAGCAGTAGTTGTAGTAGTTGTTGTTGTAGTAGTGGTAGTAGTGGTGGCAGTAGTAGTAGTAGTCGTAGCCGTTGTAGTAGCAGTAGTAAAAGTAGTTGTAGTACAAGTTGTAGTAGTAGCAGTTATCGCAGTGGTAGTAGTATTAGGAGTACGAGTAGTACCAGGAGCAGCAACGATTGTTGTGGTAGTAGAATCAGTAGCGGTAGTAGTAGTAATATTTGAACTAGTAGTAGTACTAGCAGTAGTAGCAGCAGTAGTAGTATTAATAATAGTAGTAGCAGTACTGGTAGTGGTGGTGGTAGTAGTAGTAGTAGTAGTAGTAGTAGTAGTAGTAGTAGTAGGAGTTGTAGTACATGTAGCAACCAAAGTAGTAGCTTTAGTAGCAATAATAATAATCGCTGTAGTTGTAGTTGAAATAGTAGTAGTAGTAGCAGTAGTTGTAGTAGTTGCGGTAGTCGCAATCACAGCAGTTGTAATAGCTTTATTAGTTGTAAGAGTAGAATTTTTAACGCTAGTTGCATTAGTAGTAGAAGTTGTTGTTGCAGCAATAGTTATAGTTTTAGTAGTCGGGATAGTAGTATGAGTTGGATTCAGGGTAGGATATCGAGTAGTAGTAGTTGTGGTAGTATAGTAGTAGTAGTAGTACTAGTAGAAGCAGTTGTAGTACTGGTAGCAGTAACAGTAGTAGTAGTTGGTGGTGTAGTAGTAGTGCTAGTAGTTGTTGTCATTTTAGCAGTAACAGTAGTAGTAGTAGTATTAGTATTAGTATTAGTAGTAGTAGTAGTAGTAGTAGTAGTAGTAGTAGTAATAGTAGGAGGAGGAGGAGGAGGAGGAGGAGTAGTAGTAGTAGTAGTTGAGTAGTAGTAGTAGTTAGTAGTTGTAGTAGTAGTAGTAGTAGTAGTAGTAGTAGTAGGTGTAGTAGTAGTTAGTAGTAGTAGTAGTAGTAGTAGTAGGAGTAGGAGTAGTGGTAGTAGTAGTAGAAGTTGTAATTATTGTTATTGTTATTGTATTTGCAGTAGTCATTGGAGTAGTATTAGTAGTAGTAGTACTTATTGTTATTGTTGTTGTATTTGTAGTAGTCATTGTGATTGTATTAGTAGTAGTAGTAGGAGGAGGGGGAGCAGGAGGAGGTGGAGGAGTAGTAGTAGTAGTAGCAGCAATAGTAGCAGTAGTAGTTGTTGTTGTTGTTATTGTTGTTGTACTAGGAACACTAGTAGCGGTTGTAATATTAGTAGTAGCAGAAGTAGTGATACTAGTAGTAATGGAAATAATAGTAGTAGTAATAGCAGTACTAGTTGTAGGAGTAGTAGTAGTAGTAGTGATAGTGGTAGTCCAAGGAAGAGTAGTAGCAATTGCAATAGTAGCAGTTGTCATAGCGTAGTACTAGTAGTCGTAGTAGTTGGTGGTGTTGTTGTTGTTGTATTTGCAGTAGTCATTATGGTAGTATTTATAGCAGTGGTGGTAGTACAAGTAGTAGTAGTAGTATGTGTTCTTGTTGTAGTGATAGTAGTAGTAGTAGTAATAGTAGTTGTTGAAGAAGTTGTAGTAGTAATAGTAGTAGTAGTTGTTGTTAGTGTTGTCGAAATATTAGTAGTAGTAATAGTAATAGTAATAGTATTAGTAGTAGTAGTAGTAGTAGTAGTAGTATTAGTTCTAGTATTAGTAGTTGTAGTAGTAGTAGTAGTAATAGTAGTACTAGTATTAGTAGTAGTTGTAGTAGTAGTAGTAGTAGTAGTAGCAGTAGTAGTCCTAGTAGTGGTAGTAGTAGTTGCAGTAGTAGCAACAGCAGTAGCACAGGACTAGTAGTAGCAGTAGTAGTAGTAGTAGTTGTTGTTGTTATTGTATTTGCAGTAGTCATTGTAGTAGTATTAGTAGTAATAATACCAGTTGTAGTTGTTGTTGTTGTTGTAGTAGTAGTAGTATTAGGAGTAGAAGTAGCTGTAGCATTGGTAGTCGTAATAGTAGCAGTAGCTGTTCCATTAACAGTAGTAGTGATAGTAGTTGTAGTAGTAATAGTTGCAGTAGTAGCTATAGTAATAGTAGTAGATGTAGTAGAAGTTATATAAGTAGTAGTAGTACAAGTAGCAATTATAGGGGTAGCTGCAACAGCTGTAGTTGTTATTGTTGTTGTTATCATTGTAGTGGTAGTCGTAGGAGTAGTAGTAGTAGTAGTAGAAATAGTCATAGAGGTAGTAGTAATGGAAGTAGTAATGGTAGTAGTTATAGTAGGAGTAGTAGTAGTATCAATAGGAAGAGTAGTAGTAGCAGTAATAGTAGTAGTTGTAGTTGTTGTAGCAGTAGTAGTTGTAGAAGTAGTAGTAGCGGTAGTATTTGTTGTGCTAGTCATAGTAGTTGTAGCAATAGTAGTTGTTGTAGTAGCAGAAGTAGTCATAGTAGCGATAGTCGTAGTAGTAGCAGTAGTCGTTGTAGTAAAATTAGTAGTAGTAGAAGTAGGAGTAGTAGTAGTAGTAGTAGTATCAATAGGAAGAGTAGTAGTAGCAGTAATAGTAGTAGTTGTAGTTGTTGTAGCAGTAGTAGTTGTAGAAGTAGTAGTAGCGGTAGTATTTGTTGTGCTAGTCATAGTAGTTGTAGCAATAGTAGTTGTTGTAGTAGCAGAAGTAGTCATAGTAGCGATAGTCGTAGTAGTAGCAGTAGTCGTTGTAGTAAAATTAGTAGTAGTAGAACCAACCGGAGTAGCAGTAGAAGTAGTAGTAGAAGTAGTAGTAGTAGTAGTAGAAGCAGGAAGAGTAGCAGAAGTAGAAGTAGTTGTTGTCATAGTTGTAGCAGTAGCAGGAGTAGCAATAGTACTAGTAGTAGTTGTAGTAGTAGTAGTAGTAGCACGAGGAGTAGTAGTAATAGTAGTAGTAGTAGTAGCAATAGTAATAGTTGTAGTGGCAAGAGTAGTAGTACTAATAGTAGTAAAAGTAATAATAGTAAAAGCAGTAGTAGTAGTATTACCAGTAGGAATAGGATTAGTAGGGGTAGAAGTATTTGCAATAGTAGTTTTAGTTGCAGCAACAGCAGCAGTAGTAGTAGTAGTTATTGTTGTTGTTGTTGTAGAAGGAATTATTAGAGTAGTAGTGTTAGTAGAAGTTGCAGTCAGAATAGTAGTTATTGTAGCAAGAGTAGAAGTAGTAGAAGTAGTAGTAGCATTAGTAGTTATTCTAGTAGTAGTAGTAGTAGTAGAAGAAGTAGTAGTAGAAGAAGAAGAAGTAGTAGTAGAAGTAGTAGTAGTCGTAGTGGTAGTAGTAGTTGAAGTAGTAGTAGTCGTAATAGTAGTAGTAGTAGTATTAGTAGTAGGAATAGGAGTAGTAGTAGTAGAAGTAGTTGCAACAGCAGTTGTAACTACAACAGCAAGAGTAGATGTTGTTGTGGTAGTAATATTAGCAGAAGTTGTAATAGGTATGGTAGTAGCAGTAGTAGTTGGAGTAGAGCTGTAGTAATAGCAAAAGTTGTAGTCGCAATAATAGTTGTACTAGCAGTTGGAGATGTAGTTATCGTAGTACATGTTGTTGTTGTTGTTGTAGCTAACTAGTAGTAGTAGTCGTAGTAGTAGCAGTAGCAGAAGTAGTAGAAGTAGTACTAGGAGCTGTAGTAGTTGGTGTATCGGCAGTAGTAGTAGCAGTAGGAGTGGTAGTAGTAGTAGTTGTAGTAATAGTAGAACTAGTAGTATTAGTAGAAGTAGCAGTGGTAGTAGTACTAGTAGTAGTAGCATTAGTAGTGGTCATATAAGTAGTAGTAGTGGTTGTTGTTGTAGTAGCAGTAGGGGTAGATGGAGGAGTGGTTGTAGTAGCCGTGGAAGTAGTTATAGTTGTAGTAGAAGCAGTAGCAGCAATAGGAGTAGCACAAGTAGTGGGAACAGTAGTAGGAGGGGGAGGTGGAGCAGAAGTAGTAGTAGGGATAGTAGTAGGAGTTGGAAATGGGGTAGGAATAGTAGAAGAAGTAGTAGAATAGTAGTTGTGGTAGAAGTTGTAGTAGCTGAACTAGTAGTAGCAGTAATAGTAGTACTAGTAGCAGGAGTAGTAGCTGTAGATAGAGCAGTTGTAGTAGTAGTAATAGTAGCAGTAGTAGTACTTGTAGTAGTAGTTGTAGAAGCAGTAGTGGTAGTAGTAGGAGGAGTAGTAGTTGTAGGAGTAGTAGTAGTTATTGTTGTAGTAGAAGAAGAAGTAGTAGTAGTAGTAGGAATAGTAGTAGTAGTAGGAATAGTAGTAGTAGTAGGAATAGGAGTAGCAGCAGGAGGAGTAGTAGTAGTAGTAGGAGTAGTAGTAGTAGTTGTAGAAGTAGAAGTTGTAGTAGCGGAAGCAGTAGTGGAAGTCATAGTGGTTGCAATAGTAATTATAGCAGAAGTAGTAGTAATAGTGAAAGTAGTGGTAGTATTAATAGTAGAATTAGTA
The DNA here is from genome assembly GCA_005019695.1 of Trichopus zeylanicus subsp. travancoricus. NCBI lineage: Eukaryota > Viridiplantae > Streptophyta > Magnoliopsida > Dioscoreales > Dioscoreaceae > Trichopus > Trichopus zeylanicus. The sequence continues at coordinate 34,255 of RXID01021437.1, read as the reverse complement.
ATAGTATCAGTAGTAGTAGCAGCTGTAGTAGTAGTAGGAGAAGTAGCACTAGCAATTGAAGTAGTAGTAGTAGTAGTAGAAGTAGAAGTAGTAGTTGCAGTAGTAGTAGTTGTTGTAGTCACAGTTGTAGTAGTAGTAATAGTAGTAGCCTTAGTAGTGGTAGTGGTGGTTGTAGTAGTAGTAGTAATAGTAGCAGTAGTAGTAGCAGTAGTAGAATTAGTAGAAGTAATATTAGTAGTAGTTGTTGTTGTAGTAGTAGTAGAAGAAGTAGTAGTTGTAGTAATAGTAGTAGTAGTAGGAGTAGCAGCAGTATCAGCGCAGTAGTAGTAGTTGTTGTAGTTGTAGTAGTAGTAATAGTAGCAGTTGTTGTAGTAGTAGTGGTAGTCGTATTAGCGGTAGTAGTAGTCATAGTGATAGTAGTTGTAGTATAAATAATGCAGTTGTAGTAGAAATATTATAGTAGTAGTAGAAGAAATAGTTGTAGTACTAGTACTGGTAACTATAGTTGTGGTAGTGCAAATAGTTGTAGTCGTTGTAGAAGTAGGAGTAGTAGTTGTAGGAATAGGAGTAGTAACAATGGTTGTAGGAGTAGTTGTACTCGCAGAAGTAGTAGTTGTAGAAGTTGTAGTAGTAGTAGTTGCAGTAGTAGTTGAAATAATAGTAGTAGTAGTAGTAGTGGTAGTAGCAGTAGTAGCAGTAGTAGGACCAGCAGTAGTAGTAGTCGCAGTAGTAGGAGTGGTAGTCGTAGGGGTAGTTGTTGTTGTAATAAAAGTAGTTGCAGTAGTAGTGGTAGTAGTAGGAGTAGGAGTAGTTGTAGCAGCAGCAGTAGTAGTTGTAGTTGTCCTAGTAGTCGTCATTGTTGTAGTAGTAGTAGTATTAGAAGAAGTAGTAGTAGTAGTAGTAGTAGAAGTATTAGTTGTAGTATGATTATTATTATTAGTATTAGTAGTAGCGGTAGTAGTAGTAGTTGTTGTTGTTGTTATTTTAGTAGTAGTTGTAGGAGTAGCAGTTAAAGAAGGAGTGGTGGTTGTGGTAGTCATAGTTGTCCTATTAGGAGTAGCAGAAGTAATAGTAGTAGTTGTTGTAGTAGTACGAGTAGCACTAGTAGTAGCAGTCGAAGTAGTAGGAGTAGTAGTAGTACTAGTATCAGTAACAGAGGTAGAAGTAGTAGTAGTAGCAGAACTAGTTTTAGGATTTGTAATAGGAGAAGGAATAGCGGTAGTAATAGTTGTAGTTATAATTGTAGTAGCTGTTGGAGGAGTTGTAGTAGTAATAGCAGTTGTAGTAGTAGTTGAAGTAGTTGAGGGTGTAGTAATAATAGTCAGAGAAGCAACAGTAATTATAGTTGTAATAGTAGTAGTAATAGTAGGGGTAGTAGAAGTAATTGTAGTACTAGTAGTAGTAGTATTGGTAGTATTAAGAGTAGTAGTGGTTGTAACAATAATAGTAGTAGTGGTTCAAGCAGTTGTAGTAGCAGCAGAAGAAGTAGTAGTAGAAGTAGCAGCACTAATAGTAGCAGTAGCACTAGTTGCAACATTAAAAGTAGTAGTAGTAGTAGCAGCAGCAGCAGTAGTAGTATTACCAGTAGTAGCAGTAATAGTTGTTTTTGTAGTAGTAGTAGCAGTAATAGTCATAGTAGTAGTAGTAGTATTAGTAGTAGTAGCAATAATATTAGTAGTAGTTGTAATATTAGAAGTAGTTGTAGTTGTTACAGTAGTAGTAATAGTAGCAAAAGCCGTAATAGTTGTGGTAATAGTAGTGGTAGGAGTAGAAGTATTGGTTGTAGTAGAAGTAGTAGTAGTAGTAGTGGTAATTGTACTTTTGTTGTAGGAGTAGTGGTAGTTGTTGTAGAAGTAGTAGTAGGGGGAGGAGTCATGGTAGTAGCAGCAGAAGTAGTAGAAGCATTAGTAGCAATAGTAGGTACAGTAATAGTTGTATTGGTAGTAGAAGTTGTAGTGGTATTAGTGGAAGTAATAATTATAGTAGCAGTAGAAGTAGTAGTAGTAGTAATCATAATAGTAGTAGTAGCGGGAGTGGTAGTAGTAGTAGTCGTGGTAGGTGTAGTAGTTGTAGTAGTAGTAGTAGTTGTTGTTGTTGTTGTTGTAGTAGTAGTAGTAGTAGTATTTGTAGTTGTAGTAGTTGTAGTAGTAGTAGTAGTAGTAGTAGTAGTAGTAGTAGTAGTAGTAGTAGTAGTAGTATTTGTAGTAGTAGTAGTCGTGGTGGTGGTAGGAGTAGTAGCAGTAATGATAGTAGTAGCATTAACAGTAGAAGTAGTAGTAGCAATACTAGTAGCAGCAAGTGTAGTAGTAGTTGCTGTAGCAGCTATAGTTGTAGTAGCCCTAGTAGTAGCGGCAACAACAATAGAAGTAGTAGTGTTGCAGTAGTAGCCGTATTCGCTATAGCCATGGTAATAGCAGCATTAATAGTAGCAATAGCTGTAGTTGTAGTAGTAGTACAAGTGGTAGTAGTAGTAGTAGTAGTAGTAGTTGTTGTTGTTGTTATTGTTGTTGTAGTAGTAGTTGTAGTAGTGGTAGCCGTAATAGTAGTAGTTGTACTAGTGTTAGCCGTAATAGTATTAGTTGTACTAACGTTAGCCATAACAGTAGTAGTTGTAGTAGTATTGGCGCAAGTAGCAATAGTAGAAGTAGTAGTAGAAGTAGCAAGAGTAGCAGTAGTAGCAGTTGTTGTTGTGGTAGTGGTAGCGATAGCTATAGCCATTCTAGTAGTAGTGGTAGTAGTGGTGTTAGTAGTAGTAGTAGTAGTAGTAATAGCAGGAGTAGCAGTAGTGGTAGTATAAATAGTTGTACCTGTACTAGTAGCAGTAGAAGTAGTAGAGGTTGTAGTAGTAGTAGTAGAAGTAGTAGCTATAGTTGTTGTACCAGAAGTAGTAGTAGTAGCAGAATTAGTTATTGTAGTCATAGTAGTAGTCGTAGTTGTTGTATTTGCAGTAGTAGTAGCAATTGAAGCAATAGAAGTAGTAGCAGAAGCTGCTTTACTAATAGTAGTAGTAGCAGCAGCAGTAGTAGTAGATGCAGTTATAGCCATAGTAGTAGTAGTAGAAGTAGTAGTAGTAGTAGTAGTAGTAGTAGTAGTAGAAGAAGAAGAAGAAGAACTAGCAGTGTAGTTACAGTAAAAGTACTAGCCATAATAGAAGTAGTAGGAAAAGTAGTAGTAGTAGTAGTAGAAGCTGCAGCAGCAGATGCAACAATAGGAGTAGTCGTAGTAGTAGTAGTAGTTGTTGTTGTTGTGGTAGTTATAGCAGTACTAGTAGTAGTAGTAGTAGTAGTAGTAGTAGCAAGAACAATAGTAGTAATCTTTGTAGTAGTTGTAGCAGTAGCAGTAGGAGTAGAAGTAGTAGGAGTAGCTGTAGCAATACCAATTGTAGTAGTAGAAGTAGAAGTTGTAATAGCAACAGTAGTTGTGGTAGTAATAGTAGTAGTAGTAGTAGTAGAAGTAGTAGTAGAAGTAGCAGAAGTAGTAGAAATAGCAGAAGAGTAGTAGTATAAGTTATAGTAGTAGTAGTAGTAGTAGTAATAGTTCTATAAGTAGTAGTATTCATAGTAGTAGTAGTGGATATAGCAGTAGATGTAGTAGGAGTTCTAGCAGCTGCAGCAGCTGCACTAGTAGAAATAGCAACAGCAGTAGTAGTAGTGGTCGTAGTAGTAGTAATAGTAGAAGTTGTAGTAGTAGTAGTGGTAGTAGTAATAGGAGAAGAAGTTGTAGTAGTAGTAGTGGTAGTAGTAATAGGAGCAGAAGTTGTAGTAGTAGTAGAGGTAGTAGTAGTAGTAGAAGTAGTAGTAGTGGTGCTAGAAGTAGTAGTAGTAGGAGGAGTAGTAGAACATATAGCAACCAAAGTTGTAACAGTAGTAGCAGTAATAATAGAAGTAGTAGTTGTAGGAGGACTAGCAATAGTACTTGTAGCGCTTGTAGTAGTAGTAGCTATATTAGAAATAATAGTGCGGTAATAGCTTTAGTAGTAGGAATAGTAGCACTTCAAGCACTAGTTGCATTAGTAGTATTAGTCGCAGTAGTAGCAGTAGTAGTAGTTGTTATATTCGTAGTAATAATTGTAGTAGTCATGATAGTAGAAGTAGTAGCAGTAGTTGCAGTAGTACTAGTATAATTTGAGTATTAGTGGTTGTTGCAGTAGCAGTAATAGGAGTTATAGTAGTAGCAATAGTAGTAATATTAGTTGTAATGGTAGTAGAATTAGCAGCAATAGGAGTAGTAGTTGTAGTATTAGTAGTAATAGTAGGAGTAGTTATAGCTGAAAGAGTAGGAGTAGTAGTAATAGCAATAGTGGTAGTAGGAGAAGTAATAGTACTAGGAGTAGAAGTTGTAGCAATACTAGTTGTTAGTGCAGTAGCAGGAGAAGTCGTAGCAGTAGTAGAACATGTAGTTGTAGTAGTAATAGTAGTAGTAGTTATAGCGGTAGTAGTAGTAGTTATAGTAGTTGTAGTAGTAGTATTAGTATTAGAAGTTGTAGTAGTCATAGTAGTAGTAGTAGTAGTAGTAGTACCAGAATTGGTTGCAGTTTTAGTCATAATAGTAGTAGTAGGAGGAGTAGCAGTTGTACATGTAGTAGTGGTATCAGTAGTACAAGGAGTAGTAGTGGCAATAATAGAAGTAGTAGTAGTGGCAATAGTAGCTATAGTTGTAGTAGTTGTAGAAGCAGCAGCAGCAGTAGTAGTAGCAGTAGTAATAGTAGTAGCAGCAGTAGTAGTAGTAGAAGTAGTAGTAGTTGTTGTAATAGTTGAAGTAGTAGTAGTAGTAATAGTAGTAGTAGTATTAGCATTGGAAATAGTAGTCATTGTTGGAGTATAACTAGTAGTAGTACTAGTAGTAGTAGTAGTGTAGTTGTAGTAGCTGTATTATTATAAGTATAGGCAATAGTAATAGTAGTAATAGCAATAGTAATGAAATAGTACTGCCAGTAGTTCTAGCAGTAGTCACAGAAGTAGTAGTCGCAGTAGAAGCGGCAGTAGTTATAGTAGTACAAGTAGTAGCGGTACTGTTAGTACTAGTAATAGGGGTAGCAGTTTTAGTAGTAGTAGTAGTAGTCGTAGTAGTAGTTGTAGTAGTCGCCTTGGTGGAGGTGGTGATCGTAATAGTAGTAGTAGTAGCAGTTTTGGCATAAGTAATATTAGTTGCAGTTGTAGTCGGAGTGGTTGTATTAGTAGTAGGAGTAGTAGTAGGAGTAGTAGTAGGAGTAGAAGTAGGAGTTGCTGAACAAGTAGTGTTAGTGATAGTAGTAGTTGTAGTAGTGGTAGTTGTAGTAGTAGTAGTAGTAGGAGTAGAAGTGGTGGTAGTAGTAGTAGCAGTAGTAGTGTAAGTAATGGTTGTTGTATTAGTAGTATTGGTAGTAGTAGTAGTAGTAGTAGTAGAAGTAGAAGTTGTAGCAGAAGTTGTCGTAGTTGTAGTAGTAGTAGTTATAGTAATAGTAGTAGTCGAAGAAATTGTAGTAGTTGTAGTAGCATTAGTATTAGTTATAGTAGGCGTGTTAGGAGTACTACTAGTAGTAGAAGAAGTGATTGCAGCAGTAGCATAGTATTAGTAATAGTAGTAGTAAATGTTGTTATTATTGTTGTATTTGCAGTAGTCACTGTGGTAGTATTAGTAGTAGTAGACTACTAGTAGTAGTAGTTGTGGTAATAGGAGTAGTACTAGTAGTAGTAAGTAGTAATCACAGTAGTAGTAGTAGAAGCTGTAGTAGTGCCAGAAGTAGTAGTAATAGTAGAAGTAGTAGTACTAGCAGAAGTAGTAGTAGTAGTAGAAGGAGAAGCAGTAGCTACTGTACTAGTAGTAGCAAAAGTAGTAGTAGTGGTGGTGGTAGTGGTCGTAGTACTAGTACTTGTAGTAGTTATACTAGTAGTAGTAGTAGTAGTAATAGTAGTAGCTGTAGTAGTGGTAGTAGTAGTAGCAGCCATAGCTGTTGTAGTAGCAGTAGTACAAGTAGTTGTAGTTGCAGTAGAAGGAGTACTAGTGGTAGTCATAACAGTTATAGTAGCAGTAGTACATGAAGTTGTAGTAGCAGTAGTTGGAGTAGTAGTAGTACAAGTTGTAGTAGTAGCAGTTGTAGTAGCAGCAGTAGTAGTAGTAGTAGTGGTAGTTGTAGTAGTAGTAGTATTAGTAATAGTAGTAGCAGTAGTGGTAGCGGTAGTAGTAGTAGTAGCAGTAGTAATAGTAGTAGTAGTAGTAGTAGTAGTGGTAGTAGTAGTAGTAGTAGTACTAGTAGGAGTTGTAGTACATGTAGCAACCAAAGTAGTTGCTTTAGTAGCAATAATAATAGTAGTTGTAGCTGAAATAGTAGTACTAGTAGCAGTAGTAGTAGTAGTTATAGTAGTCGTAATCACAGCAATTGCAATTGCTTCACTAGTGGTAAGAGTAGTATTTTTAGCACTAGTTACATTAGTAGTAGCAGTGGTTATTGCAGTAGTTGTTGTAGTTGTAGTAGTCGGGATAGTAGTATGAGTTGGATTTGGACAAGGAGTTGGAGCAGTAGTAGTTGTGATAGTATAGTAGTAGTAGTAGTACTAGTAGAAGTAGCTGTAGTACTAGTAGCTGTAATAGTAGTAGTAGTAGGTGGTGCAGAAGTAGTGCTAGTAGTTGTTATTGTTGTAGTAGTAGTATCAGTAGTAGTAGTAGTTGTAGTAGTAGTAGTAGGAGTAGTAGTAGTAGTTGGAGTAGTAGTAGTAGTAGTAGTAGTAGTAGTAGTAGTAGTAGTGGTAGTAGTAGTAGTAGTAGTTGTTGTTGTTGTTGTTGTACTAGTAGTACTAGTAATAGTAGTAGTCGTAGTAGTAGTAGTTGAAGTTATAGTGGCAGCTGTATTAGTTGTAGTATTAGTTGTTGTTGTTGTTGTAGTAGTAGTAGTAGTATTAGCAATAGTAAAAGTTGTAGTTGTCGGAGTATAAGTCGTACTAGTAGTAGTAGTTGCTGTAGCAGTGTAGTTGTAGTAACAGTATTATTATATTAGTAGGCGCAATAGAAGTAGAAGTAGTAGCAGTAGTAGTGGAAATAGTACTAGCTATAGTTGTAGCAGTAGAGGAGTAGTAGTAGTGGTAGTATTAGTAGTTTTAGTAGTAGAAGTAGTATTAGTAGTATTAGTGCTAGTAGTAGTTGCAGCTGTTTTAGTAGTAATAGTGGTGGTTGTGGTGATGGTGGTGGTGATGTAATAGTAGTAGTAGAAGTAGTTGTGGAAGCTGTAATATTAGTTGTAGTTGTATTAGTAGCAGGAGTGGTAGTAAGAGTAGAAGTAGTAGCAGCAAAATAAGTAGTATTAGTAGTAGTAGTAGCAGTAGTAGTATTAGTAGTCGTAGTAGTAGTCGTAGTAGTGGCATAGCTAGTAGTAGTTGTAGTATTAGTAGTAGTAGTGGTGGTGGTAGTAGTAGTAGTAGCAGCAGTAGTAGTAGTTGTTGTTGTTGTAGTAGTAGTAGTACTAGTACTAGTAGTAGTAGTAGTAGTAATAGTAGTAGTTGAAGAAATTATAGAAGTTGTCGTATCAATAGTATTTGTTATAGTAGGTGTATTACGAGTACTACTAGTAGTAGTAGAAGTGGATGCAGCAGTAGCATAGTGTTAGTAATAGTAGTAGTTAGTGTTGTTATTGTTATTGTATTTGCAGTTGTCATTGGTGTAGTATTAGTAGTAGTATAGTAGCTATAGTAGTAGTAGTTGTTGTTGTTGTAGTAGTAGTATTAGTATTAGTAGTAGTAGCAGCAGCAGCAGCAAGAGTAATAGTAGTAGTAGTAGTAGTTGTAGTAGTAGTAGTAGCAGTCGTAGCAGTAGTAATGGTAGTAGTTGTATTAGTAGCTGTAGTAGTAGCAATAGTAGCAGTAGTAGTGGTAGTAGTAGTAGTAATAGTAGTAATAGTGGTAGTAGTAGTGGTAGTATTCGTAGTAATAGTAGTTGTAGTAGTAGAAAAAGTAGTCATAGTAGTAGTAGTACTAGTAGTTGTCATCCTAGTAGCAGTTGAAGAAATTGTAGAAGTTGTAGTAGCAATAGTATTTGTAAGAGTAGGTGTACTAGGAGTACTAGGAGTACTGGTAGAAGTAGTAGAAGTGGCGGCGGCAATAGTATAGTATTAATAGTAGTAGTAGTAAATGTTGTTATTGTTGTTGTATTTGCTATAAGTAGTAGTCCCAGTAGTAGTAGTAGAAGTAATAGTAGTAGCTGAAGTAGTAGTAGTAGTGGAAATAGCAGTACTAGTACAAGTAGTAGTAGTAGTAGTAGTAGTAGTAGTAGTGGTAGTAGTAGCGGTAGTAGTAGTAATATTGGTAGTAGCTACTATACTAGTAGTAGTAGTAATAGTAGTAGTAGTAGTAGTAGTAGTAGCAGTAGTAGTAGTAATATTGGTAGTAGCTACTATACTAGTAGTAGTAGAAGTAGTAGTAGTAGTAGCAGTTGTAGAAGTAGTAGAAGCATAAGTTGTAGTAGTAGCAGTTGTAGTAGTAGTAGTTGTAGTCATAGTAGTAGCTCCAAGAGGAGCTGGAGCAGGAGCAGTAGTTGTAGTAGTAGAATTAGTAGCGGTAGTAGTAGTAGTTCTAGTAGTGGTAGTTGTAGTCGTAGTGGTAGTGGTAGTAGTAGTAGTAGTACTAGTAGTAGTTGTACTAGTTGTAGTAGTAGTATTGGTGGTGGTAGTAGTAGTAGTAGTAGCAGCAGCAGTACAAGTAGTAGCAGCAACAATTGTAGTTGTAGTAGAAGTATAAGTTGTAGTAGTAGTAGAAGCAGCAGTAGTAGTAGTAGTAGTAGGAGTTCCAGCTGGAGCAGGAGCAGCAGCAGTAGTTGGGGTAGTAGAATATTAGTGGTAGTAGTGTTGTAGTAGTAGTAGAAGTAGTAGTAGTAGTATTAGTATTAGTAGTAGCAGCAATAGTTGTAGAAGTAGTAGTAGTAGTATTAGTAATAGTAGTAGTAGAAGTAGTAGTAGTAGCCCTAGGAGTTGTAGTACATGTTGCATCTGAAGTAGTGGCTGTAGTAGCAGTAATAATACAAGTAGTTCTAGTAGTAGTCGTAGTAGTACCAGTAGCAGTAGTAGTGATAGTTACAGTAGTCGCAATTATAGCTGTAGCAATAGCTTTACTAGTTGTAATAGTTGTATTTGGTGGACTAGTTGCATTAGTAGTAGTAGTAAATGTTGTTATTGTATTAATTATGGTAGTTTAGTAAATGATGTTATTGTTGTTGTATTTGTTGTAGTCACTGTAGTAGTATTAGTGGTAGTAGTGTAGTACTAGTACTAGTAGTTGTGGTAATAGCAGCAGCGGTAGTAGTAGTAGATGTAGTAGTAGTGGCAGAAGTAGTAGTAGTAGTAGAAGTAGTAGTACTAGCAGAAGTAGTAGTAGTAGTAGAAGAAGAAGCAGTAGCTACTGTACTAGTAGTAGTAGAAGTAGTAGTAGTACTAGTAGGAGTAGGAGTCATGGTAGTGGTAGTAGTACAAGTACTAGTCGTAGTTGTACAAGTAGTAGTAGTAGTAATAGTGGTGGTAGTAGTAGTGGAAGTAGTAGTGGTAGTAGAAGTAGTAGTAGTCATAGCAGTAGTACAAGTAGTTGTAGTAGCAGTAGTAGGAGTAGTAGTAGTACAAGTTGTGGTAGTAGCAGTTGTAGCAGTAGTAGTAGCACTAGGAGTTCGAGCAGTAGCAGGAGCAGCAGCAATTATTGTGGTAGTAGAATCAATAGCGGTAGTAGTAGTAATGGTAGAACTAGTAGTAGTTGTAGAAGAAGTAGTAGTAGTAGTAGTATTAGTAATAGTTGTAGTAGTAGTGGTAGTGGTAGTAGTAGTAGTAGTAGTATTAGTAATAGTTGTAGTAGTAGTGGTAGTGGTAGTAGTAGTAGTAGTAGTAGTAGTAGTAGTGGTAGTAGTAGTAGTAGTCATAGTAGTAGTAGTAGTAGTAGGAGTTGTAGTACATGTAGCAACCGAAGTAGTAGCTTTAGTATCAATAATAATAGTAGTTGTAGTTGTAGTTGAGATAGTAGTACTAGTAGTAGTAGTAGTAGTAGTAGTTGCAATAGTCGTAATCACAACAGTTGCAATAGCTTTACTAGTTGTAAGAGTAGTATTTTTAGCACTAGTTGCATTAGTAGTAGCAGTTGTTGTTGCAGCAGTAGTTGTAGTTGTAGTTGTAGTAGTTAGGATAGTAGTATGAGTTGGATTCGGAGTAGGAATTGGAGTAGTAGTAGTTGTGGTAGTATAGAAGTAGTAGTAGTACTAGTAGAAGTAGCTATAGTACTAGTAGCAGTAATAGCAGTAGTAGTAGTATTAGTATTAGTAGTAGTAGTAGTTGTAGTAGTTGTTGTAGTAGTAGTAGTAGTAGTAGTTGTAGTAGTTGAAGTAGTAGTGGTAGCTGTATTAGTTGTAGTAGTAGTAGTAGTTGTTGTTGTTGTCGTTGTAGTAGTAGTAGTAGTAGTAGTATTAGCAATAGTAAAAGTTGTAGTTGTCGGAGTATAACTCGTACTAGTAGTAATAGTTGTTGTAGCAGTGTAGTTGTAGTAGCATTATTATTATTAGTAGAGGCAATATAAGTAGAAGTAGTAGCAGTAGTAGTGGAAATAGTACTAGCTGTAGTTGTAGCAGTAGAAGCAATAGTAGTAGTGTAGTATTAGTAGTTTTAGTAGTAGACGTAGTAGTAGTAGTATTAGTACTAATAGTATTTGTACCAGTTTTAGTAGTAGTAGTAGTCGTGGTGGTGGTGGTGGTGGTGATCGTAATAGTAGTAGTAGAAGTAGTTGTGGCAGCAGTAATATTAGTTGTAGTGTATTAGTAGCAGGAGTGGTAGTAGGAGTAGAAGTAGGAGTAGCAAAATATGTAGTATTAGTAGTAGCAGTAGTAGTAGTCGTGGTGGTTGTGGTAGTAGTATTGGTAATAGTAGCAGAGCGAGTAGTAGTTGTAGTATTAGTAGTGGTGGTGGTGGTAGTAGTAGTAGTTGTTGTTGTAGTAGTAGTAGTAGTACTACTACTAGTAGTAGCAGTAATAGCAGAAGTAGTCATGGTAGTAGTAGTTGTAGTTTTCATAATAGTAGTAGTTGAAGAAATTATAGAAGTTTTAGTGCCAATAGTATTAGTTATAGTAGGTGTACTACGAGTACTAGTAGTTGTAGTAGAAGTGGTTGCATCAATAGCATAGTATTAGTAATAGTAGTAGTAAGTGTTGTTATTGTTATTGTATTTGCAGTTGCCATTGGTGTAGTATTAGTAGTAGTAGTAGTAATAGTAGTAGTAGTAGTAATAATAGTAGTAGTAGTAGTAACATTAGTAGTAGAAGTAGTAGTAGTAGTAGTAGTAGTAGTAGTAGTAGTAGTAGTAGTAGTAGTAGTAGCATAAGTTGTAGCAGTAGTAGTGGTAGTAGTTGTAGTAATAGCTATAGTAGTAGCAGTAGTAGCAGTAGTAGTGGTAGTAGTAGTAGTAATAGTAGTAGTAGTGGTAGTAGTAGTGGTAGTATTAGTGGTAGTAGTAGTAGCAAAAGTAGCATAGTATTAGTAGTACTAGTAGTTGTTATCATAATAGTAGTTGAAGAAATTGTAGAAGCTGTAGTAGAAATAGTATTTGTCAGAGTAATTGTACTAGGAGTACTAAGAGTACTAGTAGTAGTAGAAGTGGCGGCGGCAGTAGCATAGTATTAGTAGTAGTAGTAGTAAATATTGTTATTGTTGTTGTATTTGCTGTAGTCATTGTAGTAGCATTAATGGTAGTAGTTGTAGTAATGGTGGTGGTGGTCATAGTAGTAGTTGTTGTTGTAAGTAGTAGTCCCAGTTGTAGTAGTAAAAGTAGTAGTAGTAGCAGAAGTAGTAGTAGTAGTTGAAATATTAGTACTAGTAGAAGTAGTAGTAGTAGTAGTAGTAGTAGTAATAGTAGTAGTGGTAGTAGCTACTATACTAGTAGTAGTAGAATTGGTAGTAGTAGTACAAGTAGTAGGAGTAGCAGTTGTAGAAGTAGTAGAAGTATAAGTTGTGGTAGTAGCAATTGTAGTAGTAGTAGAAGTAGTAGTAGTAGGAGTTCCAACGGGAGCAGGAGCAAGAGTAGTAATTGTGGTAGTAGATTCAGTAGCGGTAGTAGTAGTAGTACTAGTAGTGGTAGTGGTAGTGGTAGTGGTGGTAGTAGTAGTAGTACTAGCCGTAGTTGTACTACTAGTAGTTGTAATATTGGTGGTGGTAGTAGTAGTAGCAGTAGTGCAAGTGGTAGTAGCAGTAGTTGTAGTAGTAGTAGAAATATAAGTTCTAGTAGTAGTAGCAGCAGCAGTAGTAGTAGTATGAGTTCTAGCTGGAGAAGGAGTAGCAGCAGTAGTTGGGGTAGTACAATTTTTGCGATAGTAGTAGTAGTAGAAATAGTAGTAGTAGTATTAGTGATAGTAGTAGCAGTAGTAGTAGTAGTAGTAGTAGAAGTAGTAGAAGTAGTAGTAGTAGTAGAAGTTGTAGTACATGTTGCATCCGAAGTAGTAGCTATAGTAGTACCAGTAGCAGTAGTAGTAATAGTTATAGTAGTCGTAATTACAGAAGTAGCAATAGCTTTACTAGTTGTAATAGTTGTGTTTGGTGCAGTAGTTGCATTAGTAGTAGTACTTGTTGTTGTAGTAGCAGCAGTTGTAGTAGTAGTAGCAGTAGTAATAATAGTTGGAGTAGTAACAGTGGTATTACTAGTAGTTGTAGTAGTAGTACTAGTACTAGTAGAAATAGGAGAAGTAGTAGTAGTTTTAGCAGCAGCTGTGGTAGTTATAGAAGTGGCAATAGTAAATATTGCAATAGTAGTGATATTGGTCGTAATAGTGGTTGCGGTAGTTGGAGTAGTAGTAGTTGTTATAGAAGTGGTAGTTGTGGCAGTTGTAGTAGTAGTGGTAATAGCAGAAGGAGTTGGACTAGAAGTAGTAGCAATAGTAGCAGCAGTAGTAGTAAGATAAGTAATAGTAATAGAAGTAGTAGTGGTTGTTGTAGGAGTTGTTATAGTAGTAGGATGAGAAGCAGTAGTAGTAGTTATAATAATAGTTGTGGTTGTAGTAGTGGTAGTAGTAGTTGCAGTAGTAGTAGTAAAAGTAGGAGCAGTAGTAGTATTGGTAGTAGTAGTAGTATTACAGGGAGAAGCAGTGGTAGTTGTAGAAGTACTAGCAGCAGTAGTAATAATAGTAGTAATAGTAGTAGAAGGAGGAGTCATGTTGTAGTAGTAGACGTAGTAGTTGTAGTTGTTGTTGTGGTAGTAGTGTATTAGTAGTAGCAGTAGTAGTAGAAGTAGGGGAAGTAGAAGCAGTAGTAGTAGCAATTGAAGTAGTCATAGTAGTAGTAGTAGTAGTAGTAGTAGCAGTAGTGGTAGTGCTAGTGGTCATAGTACTAGTAGTAGCAAGTGTAGCAGTAGTAGAACTAGTTGCAATAGTAGTAGTAGTAGTAGTAGTAGTAGCAGTGGTAGTAGTAGTAGTGTAGTCGAAGTAGAGGTAGTAGTAGTAGCAGTAGTTGTTGTAGTATGTAGTAGTAGTCGCAGTAGTAGCAGAAGTAGAGGAAGCAATAATGGTTATTGTAGCAGTTGTAGCTGGCATAGTAGTACTAGTAGTTGCAGCAGTGGTAGTAGGAGTAGTCATAGCTGGAGTATTAGTCATAGAAGTAGTAGAAGTAGCAGCAGCAGTATTAGTTGTAGTATTTGCAGTTGTACTAGTAGCAGTATTAGTAATAGTAGTTGTAGGAGTAGCAGTAGTGGAAGTAGTAGTAGTAGTAGTAGTAGTAGTAGTAGTAGTAGTACTGGTAGTTGTACTAGTAATTATAGTAGTAGCAATAGTTGAAATAGTAGTAGTAGTGTTAGTAGTCATATTAACAAGAACAATTGTAGTAGTAGTTATTGTACTAGTAGTAGTAGCAGTAATAGTAGTAGTAGTTGTAGTAGTACTAGTAGCAGAATTAGTAGTAGTAGATATAGTAGTAGTAATAATAGAAGTCGTACTAGTAGTAGTAGTCATAGTTGAATGACTAGTAATAGGAGTAGGACTTCCAGAAGAAGTTGTACTAGTAGTAGTAGTAGCTATAGTTGTGGTGGTAGTAGTAGTAGTAGTAGTAGGTGTAGTAGTGGTAGTTAGGGGAGTTGCAGCTACAACAGGAGCAGTGGCAACAGTAGTAGCAACAGCAGTAGTAGTAGTATCAGTTATAGTAGTTGAAGTAGTAATAGTAATAGTAGGAGGAGTAGTACTAGTTGTTGTAGTAATACTATTAGTAATAGGAGTAGCAGTAGTAGTAGTAGTTGTTGTTTTTTTTGTTGTAGTCGTAGTAGTAGTGGTAGTAGTAGAAGTAGTAGTAGCAGCTATATCAGTTGCAGTAGTAATAGTAGTAGTAGTAGTTGTTGTTGTAGTAGTAGTATTGGCAGTAGTAATAGTAGTAGTTATAGGAGTATAAGTAGTTCTAGTAGTAATAGTTGTTGTTGTAACAGTACTATTATTAGAGGCAATAATAGTTGTTGTAGTAACAGTAGTAGTGAAAATATTACTAGCAGTAGTTGTAGCAGGTGTCACGGTAGTAGTAGTAGTAGTAGTAGTAGTAGTAGTAGTAGTATTAGTAGTTGTAGTAGTCGAAGTACTCTTAGTAGTATTAGTACTAGTAGTAGTGATAGCAGTTTTAGTAGTAGTAGTAGTAGCAGTAGTAGTCGTAGTGGTGATCGTAATAGTAATAGTAGTAGTAGTTGTGGCAGTAGTAATATTCATTGTAGCTGTAGTAGGATTGGTTTTCTAAGTAGCAGGAGTAGTAGTAGGATTGGTTTTATTAGTAGTGGTAGCAGTTTTAGTAGTAGTAGTCATAGTGGTGATCGTTATAGTAATATTAGTAGTAGTTGTAGCAGTAGTAATATTAGTTGTAGCTGTAGTAGGATTGGTTTTATTAGTAGCAGGAGTAATAGTAGTTGTAGAAGTAGGAGTAGCAGAACATTAGTAGTAGTAGTAATAGTAGTAGTAGCTGTAGTAGTACAAGTAGTAGCATAAATAGTTGTAGTAGTAGTAGTAGTACTAGTAGTGGTGCTAGTAGTAGTAGTATTAGTAGTAGTGGTAGTAGTAGCAGCAGCCGTAGTAGTAGTGGTAGTAGCAGAAATAGTCATAGTAGTAGTTGTAGTAGTTGTTGTTGTGATAATAGTGGTAGTTGAAGAAATTGCAGTAGTTGTAGTAGCAATAGTATTAGTCATAGTAGGTGTACTAGGAGTACTAGTAGTAGTAGTAGTAGAAGTGGATGCAGTTGTAACATAGTATTAGTAGTAGTAGTAGTAGTAATTGTTGTTATTGTTCTTGTATTTGCTGTAGTCATTGTAGTAATATTAGTAGTAGTAGTAGCAATAATAATTATTGTTATTGTTGTTGTATTTGCAGTAGTCATTGTCGTTGTATTAGTAGTAGTAGTTGTAGCAGTTGTAGTAGTAGTTTATAGGAGGAGGTGGAGGAGTAGTAGCAGTAGTAGCAGCAATAGTAGCAGTAGTAGTAGTAGTTATTGTTGTAGTGGCTCTATTAGGAACACTAGTAGTGGTTGTAATATTAGTAGTAGCAGAAGTAGTGATAGTAGTAGTAGTGGAAGTAATAGTAGTAGTAGTAGCAGTACTAGTTGTAGGAGTAGTAGTAGTAGTAGTGGTAGTAGTAGTCCTAGTAAGAGTAGTAGCAGTTGCAATAGTGGTAGCTGCCGTAGATAGTACTAGTAGTCGTAGTAGTTGGTGTTGTTGTTGTTGTTGTTGTATTTGCAGTAGTTATTGTAGTAGTATTTGTAACAGTGGTGGTAGTGCAAGTAGTAGTAGTAGTAGTAGTTTTCCTTGTAGTAGTAGTAGTAGTAGTAGTAGTAGTAGTAGTAATAGTATTTGTTGAAGAAGTTCTAGTAGTGATAGTAGTAGTAGTTGTTGTTGTTATTATTGTCATAATATTAGTAGTAGCAGAAGTACTGATACTAGTAGTAGTAGACGTAGCAGTAGGAGCAGTAGCAGTGCTAGCATTAGGAGTTGTAGTAGTAGTAGGAGTAATAATAGTAGTAGTAGTAGTAGTACTAGTACTTGTATTAGTAGTTGTAGAAGTAGTAGTAGTAACAATAGTAGTCGTAGTAGTAGTAGTAGTTGTAGTAGCAGTAGTAGTAGGAGGAGCAAAAGTAATCTTAGTAGTAGTAGTAGCAATTGCAGTAGTAACAGCAGCAGTAGCACAGTACTACTACTATTAGTAGTAGTAGTAGTTGTTGTTGTTATTGTATTTGCAGTAGTCATTGTAGTAGTATTCGTAGTAGTAGTTATTGTTGTTGTTGTAGTAGTAGTAGCATTAGGAGTAGAAGCAGCTGTAGTATTGGTAGTAATAGTAGCAGTCGCAGTCGCATTAACAGTAGTAGTGATAGTAGTCGTAGTAGTAATAGTTGCAGTAGTAGTTATAGTAATAGCTGTAAATGTAGTAGAAGTTATAGTAGTAGTAGTAGTACAAGTAGCAGTTGTAGTGGTAATAGCAGCAGCTGTAGTTGTTATTGTTGTTGTTGTCATTGTAGTAGTAGTCGTAGAAATAGTCACAGTAGTAGAAGTAGTGGAAGTAGTAGTGGCAGTAGTTGTAGTGGGAGGAGTAGTAGTATCAGTAGGAGGAGGAGTAGTAGTAGTAATAATAGTAGTTGTAGTTGTAGTAGCAGTAGTAGTTGTAGAAGTAGTAGTAGCAGTAGTAGTTGTTGTGCTAGTCATAGTAGTTGTTGTGTAGTAGAAGTAGTCATAGTAGCGGTAGCCATAGTAGTAGCAGTAGTCATTGTAGTAAAAGTAGTAGTAGTAGTAGTAGCAGTAGAAATAGTAGTAGGAGTAGTAGTAGTAGAAGCTGCAGGAGTCGCAGTAGTAGTAGTTATGGTCATAGTTGTAGCAGTAGCAAGAGTAGCAGTAGTACTAGTAGTAGTTTAGTTGCAAAAGCACTAGTTGTAGTAGTTGAGCTTGTAGTAGTAGTTGTTGTAGTAGTAGTAGTAGCAGGAGTAGTAGTAGTAGTAGTAGTAGTAGTAACAATTGTAGTAGTAGTAGTGGCAGGAGTAGTAGTACTAGTAGTAGTAAAAGTAATAATAGTAAAAGCAGTAGTTGTAGTATTACCAGTAGGAATAGGATTAGTAGTGGTAGAAGTATTTGCAAAAGTAGGTTTAGCTATAGCAGCAGCAGCAGCAGTAGTAGTTATTATTGTTGTTTTTCTTGTAGAACGAGTTATTGGAGTAGTATTGTTTGTAGAAGTTGCAGTAGAATAGTAGTTGTCGTAGCAAGAGTAGAAGTAGTAGAAGTAGTAGTAACAATAGTAGTTATTGTAGTAGTAGTAGAAGTAGTCGTAGTAGTAGTAGTAGTAGTAGTAGTAGTAGTAGTAGTAGTAGTAGTAGAAGTAGTAGTAGTCATAGTGGTAGTAGTAGTAGAAGTAGTAGTAGTCGTAACAGTAGTAGTTGTAGTATTAGTAGTAGGAATAGGAGTAGTAATAGAAGTAGTTGCAACAGTAGTTGTAACTACAATAGAAAGAGTAGTTGTTGTTGTGGTAGTAATATTAGCAGAAGTTGTAGTCGCAGTAATAGTTGTACTACAAGGTGGAGATGTAGTTGTCGTAGTAGTTGTTGTTGTTTTTGTAGCTAACTACTAGTAGTAGTAGTAGTAGTAGTAGTAGTAGTAGTAGTAGTAGTAGTAGTAGTAGTAGTAGTAGTAGTAGTAGTAGTAGTAGTAGCTGAGGTAGTAGAACTAGTAGTAGGATCTGTAGTAGTTGGTGTATCGGCAGTAGTAGTAGTAGTAGTTGTTGTTGTTGTAGTAATAGTAGCACTAGTAGTAGTAGTAGAAGTAGTACTAGTAGCAATACTAGTAGTAGTGGCATTAGTAGTAGTCATATAAGTAGCAGTAGTAGTTGTTGTAGTAGTAGTAGGGGTAGATGGAGGAGTGGTTGTAGTAGCCATAGAAGTAGTTGTAGTTGTAGTAGAAGCAGTAGCAACAATAGGAGTAGCACAAGTAGTGGGAATAGTAGTAGGAGGGGGAGGTGGAGCACAAGTAGTAGTAGGGATAGTAGTAGGAGTTGGTGTTGGGGTAGGAATAGTAGTAGAAGTAGTAGAATAGTAGTTGTAGTAGAAGTTGTAGTAGCTGAACTAGTAGTAGCAGTAATAGTAGTACTTGTAGCTGGAGTAGTAGCTGTAGCTATAGAAGTTGTAGTAGTAGTAACAGTAGTAGTAGTAGTAATAGTACTAGTAGTAGTAGTAGTAGTAGTAGTAGTAGTAGTAGTACAAGCAGTAGTGGTAGTAGTAGTAGTAGGAGTAGTAGTAGAAGAAGTACTAGTAGTAGTAGTAGTAGTAGTAGTTGTAGAAGTAGTAGTAGTAGCAGTTGTTGTAGTAGTAGTGGTATTCATATTAGCAGTAGAAGTCGTCATAGTCATAGTAGTTGTAGTATAAATAATGCAGTTGTGGTAATAATAGTGTAGTAGTAGTAGAAGAAATAGTTGTAGTACTAGTGCTAGTAACTGTAGTTGTGGTAGTGCAAGTAGTTGCAGTCGTAATAGAAGTAGGAGTAGTACTAATAGTTGTAGGAGTAGTTGTACTCATAGAAGTAGTAGTTGTAGTAGTAGTTGTAGAAGAAGTAGTAGTAGTAGTTGGAGTAGTAGTTAAAATAATAATAGTAGTAGTAGTAGTAGTAGTAGTAGTAGTAGTAGTAGTAGTAGTAGTAGTAGTAGTAGTTGCTGCAATAGTAGTAGTTGTTGTAGGGGTAGTTGTTGTTGTAATAGAAGTAGTTGCAGTAGTAGTGGTAGTAGTAGTAGTGGTAGGAGTAGGAGTAGTTGCAGCAGCAGTAATAGTAGTTGTAGTTGTCCTAGTAGTCATTATAGTAGTAGTAGTAGTAGTATTAGAAGTAGTAGTTGTTGTAGTAGTAGTAGAAGTATTAGTTGTAGTATGATTATTATTATTATTATTATTAGTAGCAGTAGTAGTAGTAGTTATTGTTGTTGTTGTTATTGTAGTAGTAGTTGTATGAGTAGCAGTTATAGAAGGAGTAGCGGTTGTGGTAGTCATAGTAGTCCTATTAGGAGTAGCAGAAGTAGTAGTAGTAGTAGTAGGTGTTGTAGTAGTATAAGTAGCATTAGTATTAGGAGTCGCAGTTGTAGTAGTAGTAGAAGTATTACTCGTATCAGTAATAGAAGTAGAAGTAGTAGTAGTAGCAGAACTTGTAGTAGGATTAGTAATAGGAGTAGAAATAGCGGTAGTAATAGTTGTAGTTATAGTAGTAGTAGCTGTAGAAGGAGTTGTAGTAGTAGTTGAAGTAGTCATAGGAGTAGTAATAATAGTCAGAGAAGGAAAAGTAATTGTAGTTGTAATTGTAGTAGTAATAATAGTTGGGGTAGTAGAAGTAAAAGCAGCAGTAGTACTAATTGTATTGGTAGTAGTAAGAGTAGTAGTAGGAGGAGGAGGAGGAGTAGTTGTTGTAACAGTAATAGTAGTAGTGGTTCAAGCAGTTGTAGTAGTAGCAGAAGAAGTAGTAGTCGAAGTAGCAGCACCAGTAGTAGCAGTAGTAGTAGCTGCAGCACTAGAAGTAGTAGTAGTAGTAGCAGCAGCAACAGCAGTAGTACTACCAGTGGTAGTAGTAATAGTTATTTTTGTAGTAGTAGTAGCAGTAATAGTAGTAGTAGTAGTAGTAGTAGTATGAGTAGTAGTAGCAATAATATTAGTAGTAGTTGTAGTTGTAGCAGTAGTAGTAATAGTAGCAAAAGCCATAATAGTTGTGGTAATAGTAGTAGTAGGAGTAGAAGTATTGGCTGTAGCAGAAGTAGTAGTAGTAGTAGTGGCAATAGTACTTGTTGTTGTAGAAGTAGTAGTAGGGGGAGGAGTCATGGTAGTAGCAGCAGAAGCAGCAGCATCATTAGTAGCAATAGTTGGTGTTGTAGTAGTTGTATTGGCAGTAGAAGTTGTAGTGGTATTAGTGGAAGTAATAGTTATAGTAGCAGTAGAAGTAGTAGTAGTAGTAATCATAGTAGTAGTAGTAGCGGGAGTGGTAGTAGTAGTAGTCGTGGTAGGTGTAGTAGTTGTATTTGTAGTAGTAGTAGTAGTAGTAGTAGTAGTAGTAGGAGAAGGAGGAGGAGTAGTAATAGGAGTATGAGTAGTAGTAGTAGTAGTAGTGGTAGAAGTAGTAGTAGTAATGATAGTAGTAGCATTAACAGTAGCAGTAGTAGCAGCAACAGTAGTAGTCGCAAGTGTAGTAGCAGTAGTTGCAGCAACTATAGTTGTGGTAGCCCTAGTAGTAGTGGCAACAGCAATAGAAGTAGTAGTGTTGCAGTAGTAGCAGTAGTCATTATAGCTGTGGTAATAGCAGCATTGGTTGTAGCAGTAGCTGTAGTTGTTGTAGCTGTTGTTGTATTAGTATTACAAGTAGTAGTAGTAGCAACCGCAACAGCTGCAGCAGCAACAGTTGCAGTAATAGTAGTTCTAGCAATAGTATTAGTAGTAGTTGTCGCAACAGCAGTAGTAGCAGTAGTTGTTGTACCAGCAAAATCAAAGTAGCT
Source organism: Trichopus zeylanicus subsp. travancoricus (assembly GCA_005019695.1). Lineage (NCBI taxonomy): Eukaryota > Viridiplantae > Streptophyta > Magnoliopsida > Dioscoreales > Dioscoreaceae > Trichopus > Trichopus zeylanicus. Next base: position 13,825 of record RXID01021437.1, on the reverse strand, counting down.
GTAGTAGTAGTAGTTATAGTAGTAGTTGTAGTAGTAGTAGTAATAGTAGTAGTAATAGTAGTAGTTATAGTAGCAATAGTAGTCGTTGTAGTGGTAACAATAGCAGTAGTAGTAGTAATAGTAGTAGCAATAGTTGTTGTCATTGTAGCGGTAGCAGGCGTAGTAGTAATAGTAGAAGTAGTAGTAGCAGTACTAGTAGCAAAATTAGTAGTTGTAGGTGAAGAAGTAGTTGTAACAATAGCAGTAGTAGAAGTATTAGTAGCTACAACTGCATAATTAGTATTAGGAATAGTAGTAGTATTTGGATTATTCATAGTAGCAAAAGTAGCAGTGGTAGTTGCAGTAGTAGCTGCATTAGTAGTAGTAGTAGTAGTACTAATCGAAACAGTTGTAATAGTATCAGTAGTAGTTGTTGTTGTTGTGGCAGTTGTAGCACAAGCAGAAGTACGAGTATAAGTAGTAGTAGTTAAAGTAGTAGTAGTAGTAGTCATTGTTGTTGTAGTAGTAGTAACAGTAGTGACATAAGTAGTAGTTGCAGTAGCATTAGGTGTAGGAGTAGTTGTAGTAGCAGTTGTAGTAGTAGTTGTTGTAGTAGTGGTAGCCGTAATAGTAGTAGTTGTACTAGCATTAGCCGTAATAGTAGTACTTGTACTAGCGTTAGCCGTAATAGTAGTAGTTGTACTAGCGTTAGCCGTAATAGTGGTAGTCGCAGTAGTATTGGCACAAGTAGTGGTAGTAGAAGCAGAAGTAGAAGTAGCAAGAGTAGCAGTAGTAGTAGTTATTGTTGTAGTAGTGGTAGCGATAGCTATAGCCGTAGTAGTAGTAGTAGTGGTGGTGGTAGTAGTAGTAGTAGTAATAGTAGTAGTAATAGCAAGAGTAGCAGTAGTAGTAGTAAAAATAGTTGTAGCTGTAGTAGTAGCAGTAGGAGTAGTAGAGGTTGTAGTAGTAGTAGAAGAAGTAGTAGCTATAGTTGTTGTTGTACCAAAAGTAGTAGTAGTAGCAGTCATAGTGGTAGGAGAAGTAGTAGTAGTCATTATGTGAAAAGTGGTAGTTGTAGTAATAGTTATAGTAGTTGTAGTTATAGTGGTAGTAGTAGTGGTAGTTGTAGTAGTAATAGCAGAAGTAGCAGCAATAATAAAAGTAGTAGCAATAGTTGTAGTAATAGTTGTAGCAGTAGTAGCAGAATTAGTTATTGTAGTCATAATAGTAGTCATAGTTGTTGTATTCGTAGTAGTAGTAGCAATCGCAACAATAGAAGTAGTAGCAGAAGCTGCTTTACTAATAGTTATTGTAGTGGAGGCTGTCATAACTATAGTTGTAGTACTATAGTAGTAGTAGTAGTAGTAGTAGTAGTAGTAGATGCAGTTATAGCCATAGTAGTAGTAGTAGTAGTAGTAGTAGTAGTAGTAGTAGTAGAAGTAGTAGCAGTGTAGTTGAAGTAAAAGTACTAGCCATAGTAGAAGTAGTACGAAAAGTAGTAGTCGTAGTAGTAGTAGTAGTAGTAGCAGTAGCAGCTGCTGCAACAATATGAGTAGTCGGAGTAGTAGTAGTAGTAGTAGTAGGTGTTGTTATTGTTGTTGGTGTAGTAGTTATAGCAGTAGTAACAATAGTAGTAGCAGCAATAGTAGTAGTAGTAGCAGTAGCAAGAACAATAGTAGTAATCTTAGTAGTAGTTGTAGCAGTAGCAGTAGTAGTAGTAGTACTAGGAGTAGCAGTAGCAGTACTAATTGCAGTAGTAGAAGTAGAAGTTGTAGAAGTTGTAATAGTAGTAGTAGTAGTAGTAGTAGTAGTAGTAGTAGTAGTAGTAGTAGTAAAAGTAGTAGTAGAAGTAGTAGAAGTAGAAGAAGTAGAAGTAGTAGTAGTATAAGTTGTAGTAGTAGTAGAAGTACTAGTAGTATTACTAGAAGCTGTCGTAGTATTCGTAGTAGTAGTAGTAGTAGTAGTAGCAGTAGATGTAGTAGGAGTTCCAACAGCCGCAGGAGCAGCAGTTGCAGCAGCTGCAGTAGCAGTAGTTGTAGAAATTGTAGTAGTAGTAGTGGTGGTGGTGGTAGTAGTAGTAGTAGAAGTTGTAGTAGTAGTATAGGTAGTAGTAGTAGTTGTGGTAGTAGTAATAGTAGTAGAAGTTGTAGTAGTTGTCTAGGTAGTAGTAGTAGTAGAAGTAGTAGTAGTAGAAGTAGTAGTAGTAGTAGTGGTAGAAGTTGTAGTAGGAGGAGGAGGAGTAGAACATGTAGCTACCGAAGTTGTAGCAGTAGTAGCAGTAATAATAGAAGTAGTAGTTGTAGGAGGACTAGCAATAGTACTAGTAGCGCTAGTAGTAACAATAGTAGTAGTAGAAATAATAGTGTGGTAATAGCTTTAGTAGTAGGAATAGTAGTAGTTCAAGCACTAGTTGCATTAGTACTATTAGTCGCAGTATTAGCAGCAGTAGTAGTTGTTATATTCGTAGTAATAATTGTAGTAGTCATGATAGTACAAGTAGTAGTAGTTGTTGCAGTAGTGCTAGTAGTAATTGGAGTAATAATCTTTATTGTAGTAGCAGTAATAGGAGTTGTAGTTGTAGTAGTAGTAGTAGTAATATTAGTTGTAATGGCAGTATAAATAGCAGCGATAGGAGTAGTAGTGGTACTATTTGTAGTAATAATAGGAGTAGTTATAGCTGAAAGATTAGGAGTAGGAGTAGTAGCAATAGTGGTAGTCGGAGAAGTAATAGTAGTAGGAGTAGCAGTTATAGCAATAGTAGTTGTTATAGTAGTAGTAGAACATGTAGTTGTAGTAGTAGTAGTAGCAGTTATAGTGGCAGTAGTAGTAGTATTAGTATTAGAAGTTGTAGTAGTCATGGTAGTAGTAGTAGTAGTAGTAGTAGTAGTAGCAGAAGTAGTTGTAGTTGTGGTCATAATAGTAGTAGTAGTAGGAGTAGTAGTGGCAGTGGTAGAAGTAGTAGTAGGGGCAATAGTAGCTATAGTTGTAGTAGTTGTAGAAGCAGCAAAAGTAGTAGTAGTAGCCGTAGCAGCAATACTAGCAGTAATAGTAGCAACAACAGTAGTAGTAGTAATAGTAGCAGAATCAATAGTAGCAGATGTAGTAGTACTTGCAGTTGTAGTAGTAGTAGTGATAATAGTAGTAATAATTGTAGTAGTAGCAATTGTAGTTGTGGTAGCAGTAGTAGAAGTAGTAGCAATAGTAGTAGCAGTAGCTATAGTAGTTGTATCAGTAGTGGTAGCAGTAGTAGCAGTAGCAACAGTAGTCATTGTGGTATTATTGGTAGTAGTAGTAGCAATAGTAGTAGCAGTGATAGCAGCAGTAGTAGTAGTAGTAGTTGCTGTAGTTGCAGCAGTAGCAGCAGCAGTTGTAGCGGTAGTTGCAGTAGTAGAGGTACGAGTAGAAGTTGTCTTCGTTAAAGAAGTTGCAGCAGTAGTAGTGGCAGGAGAACTAGCAGCGGTAGAAGCAGTAGAAGTAGTAGTCGTAGTAGTAGTAGTAGTAGTAGTAGTAGTAGTAGAGGTAGTGGTAGTAGTAGCAGTAGTAGTATTAGTAGCTGCAATAGTAGTAGCCATAGTAGTACCAGTACTTATGGTAGTAGTAGTAGCAGCAACAACAGTAGTAGTGGTTGTAGTAGTAGCAGTAGTGGTAGGAGAAGTAGTAGCAAGAATAGTAGTAGTGGCAGTGGTCATAGTAATAGAAGCAGTAATAGTAGTAGTAGTCGTAATAGTAGGAGGAGTAATAGTAGTAGTAGTAATACCAGTTGTAGTGGCAGTAGTAGTAGTAGAATTTTTTGTAGTAGTAGAAGTTGTAGTAGCAAAAGAAGTTGTAGTATAGTAGTAGAAATGGTAGCAGAAACAGCAACAACAGTAGTTATAGTAGTAGTTGTTGTTGTAGTCGTAGTAGTAGTAGTAGTTGCAGAAATAGTAGTTGTAGTACTAGTAGTAGTAGAAGTAGTTGTAGTAGTAGAAGCAGTAGTAGTACTATAGTAGTAGTAAGTAGTAGTAGTAAGTAGTAGTCGCAGTAGTAGTAGTAGTGGAAGTAGTAGTGCGAGTAGAAGTAGAAGTAGTAGTAGTCATAGAAGCAGTAGCTACAGTGATAGTAGTTGTAAAAGTAGTAGTAGTAGTACTAGTAGTACTAGTAGTAGTACTAGTAGTGGTAGTAGTAGTAGTAGTAGTACTAGTAGAAGTGGTAGTGGTAGTAGAAGTAGTAGTGGTAGTAGTACTGGTAGTAGTAATGGTAGTAGTAGTAGTAGTAGCAGTTGTAGGCGTAGTAGTAGGAGGAGGAGGAGTTCCAGTAGGAGTAGCAGCAGCAGCAGTAGTTGTGGAAGTACAATCAGTGGCAGTAGTAGTAATAGTAGTAAAAGTAGTAGTAGTGAAAGTAGTTGTAGTAGTATTAGCAATAATAGCAGCAACGACAATAATAATAGTAGTAGTAGTAGTAGTAGTAGAAGTAGTAGTAGTTGTTGGAGTTGTAGTACATGTAGCAACCGAAGTAGTAGTTACAGTAGCAGTTATAATAAAAGTAGTTGTAGGAGTAAGAGTAGTAGTAGCACTAGTAGCAGTAGTTGTAATAGTTGTAGTAGTCGTAATCATAGTAGTAGCAATAGCTTTACTTGTTGTAATAGCAGTATTTGGAGCACCAGTTGCATTAGTAGTAGTAGTTGTTGTAGCAGCAGTTGTTGTGGTTGTAGTAGTAGAAATAATAGTTGTAGAAGTAATAGTAGTATTAGTATTAGTAGTAGTAATAGTAGTAGTAGTAGTAGTAGCATTAGTAGCAATAGGAGTAGTAGTTGTTGTTGTAGCAGCAACAACAGTAGTTATAGAAGTAGCTGTAGTAAATATTGTAATAGTAGTGATATTTGTTGTAATAGTGGTTCCAGTAGTTGGAGTAGATGTAGTCGTTATAGTCGTAGAAGTAGTAGTAATTGCAAAAGGAGTAGGAGTAGAAGCAGTGGCAATAGTGGCAGTAGTAGTAATAAGAGAAGTAATTGTATGAGAAGTAGTAGTGGTTGTTGTTGTTGTTGTTATAGTAATAGGTGAGAAGTAGTAGGAGTAGTAGTAATAGTAGTTGTGGTAGTAGTAGTGGTAGTAGCAGTTGTAGTAGTAGTGGTAGAAGTAGGAGGAGGAGTAGTAGAAGTAGTAGTACTGGTAGTAGTAGTAGTAGTAGAGGGAGAAGCAGTGGTAGTTGTAGAAGTAGTAGCAAGAGTAGTAATAGTAGTTGTAGGAGTAGTCGTGTAGTAGTAGTAGTTGTAGTTGTTGTGTAGTAGTAGTAGACGTAGCAGTAGAAGTAGAAGAAGTAGAAGCAGTAGTAGTAGCAGTTGAAGTAGTCGTAGTACTAGTAGTGGTAATAGTAGTAGTAGTGGTAGTAGTCATAGTACAAGTAGTAGCAGGAGTAGTAGTAGTAGAACTAGTAGTAGTAGTAGTAATAGTAGCAGTAGTAGTAGAAGTAGTAGCAGTAGCAGTAGTAGTAGCATTAGTGTAGTAGTAGTAGAGGTAGCAGTAGTAGGAGAAGTTGTAGTAGTAGTGTAGTTCTAGTAGTAGTAGTAGCAGAAGTAGAGGAAGCTATAGTAGTTGTAGTAGTCATTGTAGTAGTAGGAGTAGTAGTAGTAGCAGTAGTGGTAGTAGTAGTCATAGAAGTAATAGTAGAAGAAGCTGTTGTATTAGTAGTTGTATTTCTTGTTGTACTCGTAGCAATATTAGTAATAGTAGTTGTAGGAGTGGCTGCGGTGGAAGTAGTAGTAGTACTTGTAGTATAGTATTAGTGGTAATACTAGTAGTAGTACTAATAACAGTAGTAGTAGCAGTAGTAGAAGTTGTTATAGTTGTGCTAATTGTCGATTTTCCTGGAACAATAGTAGTAGTAGTAGTTGTTGTAGTAATACTAGCAGCAGTTGTAGTAGTGGTAGATATACTACTAGTAGTAGCAGAAGTCATACTAGTAGTAGTAGTCATTGTTGAAGGAGAAGTAATAGGAGTAAGAGTTGGAGAAGAAGTAGTACTAGTATTAGTAGTAGCTATAGTTATAGTAGTAGTAGTAGTAGTAGTAGTAGGTGTGGTAGTGGTAGGTCTAGGAGTTGTAGCTGCAGCAGGAGCAGCGCAAGAGTAGTAGCAGCAGCAGAGCTGTAGCATTAGTTAGAGTAGTTGAAGTAGCAGTAGTAGCAGTAGTAGAAGTAGCAGTACTAGTAGTAGTCGTAGAAGTAGTTGTAGTAGTTGTAGAAGTAGTAGTAGTATAGTACTAGTAGTAGTAGTAAGTAGGAGTAGTAGTATATAGTATAGTATAGTAGTAGTAGTAAGTAGTATAGTAGTAGTAGCGCAGTAGTAGTAGTAGTAGTAGTAGTAGTAGTAATAGTAGTAGTAGTAGTAGTAGTAGTAGAAGTAGTAGTAGTAGTAGTAGTAGTCGTTGTAGTTGGAGTAGTAGTATTAGTAGTAGTAGTAGTAGTAGTAGTAATAGTAGTAGCAGTACTAGTAGTAGTGATAGTAGTAGTAGAAGTAGTGGTGGTACTTGTATTAGTTGAGGAGGTAGTAGTAGTAGAAATATTAGTAGTGGAAATAGTAGACGTTATTGGAGTATAAGTAGTAGTAGTAGTAGTAGTAGTAGGAGGAGCAGTAGTTGTTGTTATAGTAGTAGAAGAAGTACTAGTAGTAGTAGTTGGAGTAGGAGCAGCAGTAGGAGTAGTGGTAGTCGTAGTAGGAGTAGTAGTAGTAGTAGAAGAAGTAGAAGTTGTAGTAGCAGAAGAAGTAGTAGAAGTCATAGTGGTTGCAGTAGTAGTTGTAGTAGAAGTAGTAGTAATAGTTCAAGCAGTGGTAGAAGTAATAGTAGAATTAGTAGTAGTATCAGTAGTAGTAGCAGCCGTAGTTGTAGGAGAAGTAGCATTAGGAATTGAAGTAGTAGTAGTAGTAGTAGTAGTAGAAGTGGAAGTAGTCGTTGCAGTAGTAGTTGTTGTTGTAGTAGTAGTAGTAGTAGTAATAGTAGTAGCCTTAGTAGTAGTAGTGGTAGTATTAGTAGTAGTAATAATAGTAGTAGTAGTAGCAGTAGTAGAATTAGTAGAAGTAATATTAGTAGTCGTTGTTGTTGTTGTAGTAGTAGTAGAAGTAGTAGTTGTTGCAGCAGTAGTGGTAGTCGTATTAGCGGTAGGAGTAGTCATAGTCATTGTAGTTGTAGTATAAATAATGCAGTTGTAGTAGTAATATTGACGTAGTAGTAGAAGAAATAGTTGTAGTACTAGTACTAGTAACTGTAATTGTGGTAGTGCAAGTAGTTGTAGTCGTAGTAGAAGTAGGAGTAGTAGTTGTAGGAGTAGGAGTAGTAGTAATGGTTGTAGGAGTAGTTGTACTCATAGAAGTAGTAGTTGCAGTAGTAGTTGTAGAAGAAGTAGTAGTAGTAGTTGCAGTAGTAGTTGAAAGAATAATTGTAGTAGTAGTAGTAGTAGTAGCGGTAGTAGTTGAAATAATAGTAGTAGTATTAGTGGTGGTGGTGGTAGTAGCAGTAGTAGTAGTTGCAGTAGTAGGAGTAGTAGTTGTAGGGATAGTTATTGTTGTAATAGAAGTAGTTGTAGTAGTAGTAGTGGTAGTAGTAGGAGGAGGAGGAGTAGGAGTAGTTGTAGTAGCTGCATAGTAGTTGTAGTTGTCCTAGTAGTCATTGTAGTTGTAGTAATAGTAGTATTAGAAGTTGTAGTAGTAGTAGTAGTAGTAGTAGAAGTATTAGTTGTAGTATGATTGTTATTATTATTATTAGTAGTAGCAGTAGTAGTAGTATTTGTTGTTGTTGTTATTGTAGTAGTAGTTGTAGGAGTAGCAGTTATAGAAGGAGTAGTGGTTGTGGTAGTCGCAGTAGTCCTATTAGGTGTAGCTGAAGTAGTAGTTGTTGTTGTTGCAGTAGTACGAGTAGCACTAGTAGTAGCAGTCAAAGTAGTAGTAGTTGTTGAAGTAGTACTGGTATCAGTAATAGAAGTAGAAGTAGTAGTGGTAGTAGAACTAGTAGTAGGATTAGTAATAGGAGTAGGAATAGGGGTAGTTATAGTTGTAATTGTAGTAGTAGTAGCTGTAGGAGGAGTTTTAGTAGTACTACTATTTGTAGGAGTAGTTGAAGTAGTCGTAGGAGTCGTGATAATGGTCAGAGAAGCAAAAGTAGTTGTAGTAGTAATAGTAGTAGTAAAGGGGCAGTAAAAGTAATAGTAGTAGTAGTAGTTGTAGTATTGGTAGTAGTAAGAGTAGTAGTAGTAGTAGTAGTTGTTGCAGCAGTAGTAGTAGAATTAGTAGTAATAGTAGTAATATTAATAGCAGTAGCAGTAGTCGAAGTGATAGTTGTAGTAGTAAGAGTATTAGTTGTAATAGTAGTCGTAGCAATAAGAGTAGTAGTTGTAGTAGCAGTAGTGGTAGTAGTAGTAGTAGTAGTAATAGCTGTTGTCGTTGTAGCAGCAGCAATGGCAGTACTTCTAGTAGTTGTAGTAGCAGTAGTAGTATTAGTTGTGGTGGTAGTAGTAGTAGTAGTTGCAGTAGTAGTTATTGTGGTTGTAGTAGTGGTAGTCGTAATAGTAGTAGTTCTAGGAGTAGTATTAATTGTAATCGGAGTTGGTGTACTAGTAGTAGCCGAAGTAGTAGTAGTAGTAATTGTTGTTGTAGTAGAAGCTGTAGAAGTAGTAGTAGTTGTCGGAGGAGGAGTAGTAGTAGTAGTAGTTGCGGTAGTAGTAGTAGTAGTAGCAGCAGTAGTAGTAGTAGGAGTTGGAGTAGGATTGGCAGTTGGAGTTGGTTTATTAGGAGTAGTAGTAGTTGTCGTAGTACGAGTAGCAGTAGTAGTAGTAGGAGTACCTATAGTGGGAACTATACGAGAAGTAGTAGTACCAGTAGTAGTAGGAGTAGCAGTAGTAGCAATTGTACCAGTAGTAGGAGTAGTAGTAGTGGTTGTTGTTGTTGTTGCTGTAGTAGTAGTAGTAGTAGTAGCTGTAGTAGCAGTAGTAGTAGTTGTAGTTAAAGTACTAATAGTAATAGTAGCAGAGGTAGCAGTAGTCGTAGCAATAGTACTAGTAGTAGTGGCAATAACAATAGCAATATTCGCTATAGTAGTAGTAGCAGTAGTGCTAATGGATGAAGAAGTAGTATTAGTAGTTGTAGTAGCAGCCGCAACAGCAGTGGTAGTAGTAGTATTTATAGAAGTTAGAATAGTAGTTGTTGTAGTAGGGATAACAATAGTAGTAGTAGTTGTACTAATAGTAGAAGAAGCAGCAGCAGTAGTAGTAGTAGTTTTAGTAGGTATAGCTGTAGTTGTAAATGTAGTAGTAGTAGTAGGGACTAGCAGTTGCAGTAGCAGAAGTAGTAGTCGCAGTACTTGCAATAGTAATAGTAGTAGTAGTAGCAGCAGTAGTAGCATTAGTAGTAGAGGTAATAGTAGTAGTTGCAGCAATAGTAGCGTCTCAAATAAGATGAGTAGTAGAATTTGTGATAGTAGTAGTGGCAGTAGTAGTTGTAGTAGTAGTTTTTGTTGTAGTACAATAAGTTGTAGCAATAGTTATAATTGAAGTGGGTGTAGCAGTTGTATGAGTAGTAGTACTAGTTGTAGTATTAGCAAGAGTAGTAGTAGTAGTAGTAGTAGTAGTAGTAGTAGTAGTAGTAATAGATGTAGTACTAGTCGTAGTAGTAGTGGTGGTACTAGTAATAGTAGTTGTTGTAGTAGTAGTAATAGTAGTAGTAGTACGAGTAATAGTAGCAATAGCAGTAATACTAAAAGTGGGAGTACCAGTAGTAGCAACAGCAATAGTAGTTGTAGTTATACTATCAGCAATGGCATGAGTAGTAGTTATTGTACTTGTTATAGAAGCAATATTAGAAATAGTAGTAGTAGTAGTACTAGTTATAGTAGTTATAGTAGTGGCAATAGTAATTGATGTAGCAGAAGTGGTAGTAGTAATAGTTGTTGAAGTAGCAGCAGTAGCCGTTGAAGCAGTAGTAGTAGAAGTTATAGTAGAAATAGCAATAGTTGCAATAGTTGTAGTAGTATCAATAGTGGCAGTAGTAGTAGTAGCAATAGGAGTAGCAGTAGTTGTAGTAGCAGTCGTAGAATTAGTTCGAGTGGCAGTAGTGGTAGCAGTAGCAGCAGCAATTGTAGTGGTAGTTGTAATAGCAGTAGTAGCATGAGTAGTAGTAATAGTAATAGTAGTCGAAATAGTAGTAGTAGTAGTAATCGTAGGAGTAGCAATAGTAGTAGTAGCAATAGTAATAGCAGTAGTTGTTGTAATAGAAGTAGTAGTTGTAGTATTAGTAGGAACAGTAGTTGCAGCAGTAGTAGTAGTAGCAGCAGTAGTAAGAGTAGTAGTAGAAGTAGTCGCAACAGTAGTAATAGGAGAGGTTGTGGTAGTAGCAATACCAGTAGTAGTGGTAGTCACAGCAGTTGGAGTAGGAGGAGGAGAAGCAGTAGTAGTTGTAGGAGTAGTGATAATAGTCGTAGTATTATTTGTGGTAGTAGTAGTAGTTGTAGCGGTAATGTTGATAATAGTAGTGGTTGCTTCAGAAATGTAGGAGCAGTAGTAATAGAAGTTGTGGTAGCGGTAGTAGTAGTAGTTATTGTAGCAGTTTCAGCAGTGGCAGAATTAGCAGTAGTGGTAGTAATAGTAGTAGAAATAGTTGTAGTAGTAGTAGCAGCAGTAGCAGAAATAGCGGTAGTATTGGCAAAAGTAGTAGTAGTACTAGCAGTAGAGGAAATAATAGTAGTACTAGTAGTAGTTGCAGTAGTAGTAGTAGCAGCTTTGGCAACAGTAGTAGTAGGAGTAGTAGCACTAGCAGCAGTAGTAGCAACAATAGTTGTCGAAGTATAGTAGCAGTATGAGAAGTAGTAGGAGTAGGAGTAGCACTAGTCGCAGTAGCTATAGCAGTTGGAGCAATAGTTGTTATGGCAGAAGTAGTAGTCAAAATAGCGGTGATAGCAGTAGCAATTGTAGTAGTAGTTGTTGTAGTAGGATTACTAGAAGAAGTAGTAGTAGTAGCAGTAGTAGTTTTTGTAGTAGTAGTAGCAGTCGCAGGAGCAGTTGTAGCATTTGTGGTAGTAGGATTAATTGTTGTAGTAGTACAAGGACTAGGAATAGAGATAGTATCAGTAGTAGTAGCATTCGTAGTTGTAGCAGGAGTAGCAGTTGTAGTAGGTGTAGTAGTTGTAGTAGTAGTAGTAGTAATAGTAGTGATAGTTATAGTAGCAACAGCAATAGTAGTGGTAGTAGTAGTATAAGTAGTAGTAATAATAGTCATAGTATTAGTGGAAGTAGTAGCAGTAGTAGTTGTAGTAGTAGTAGTGGTATAAATAGTAGTAATAGTTGTAATTGTAGTAGTAGTGGTGGTATTAGGAATAGTAGTAGTAGCAGTAGTAGAAGTAGCTGTTGTAGAAGTAGTAGTTATTGTTTTTATTATTATTGTAGTAGTAGTGGCATTCGCAGTCGTAGTAGTAGTAGTAGTTGCAGCAGTAGTAGAAGTAAAGGTAATAATATGAGTGGTATCGATAATTGTAGTAGCAATAATAGTAGAAGTAATAATAGTAATAGGAGTAGTAGTTGTTGTTGTAGCAGAATTAGTAGGAGTAGTAGTTGTTATTGTAGTAGTAATAGTATTAGTTGTACTAGTAGCTGAAGTAGTAGTAGTAGTCGTAGTAGGTGTTGGAGTGGGAGTAGTAGTTGGAATCGTAGTAGTTGAAATAGTGGTAGAAGTAGTAGTAGTAGTAGTTGTAGTAGTAGTAGTAGTAGAAGTAGTAGTAGTAGTCATAATTGGAGTAGTAGTCGCAGTAGCACTAGTGGAAGGAGTTGTAGTTGTAGTAGCTATGCGAGTAGTAGTAGTAACAATACTAGTTGGTGTAGTAGTAGTAATAGTTGTTATACTAGTAGGAGTAGTAGCAGTCAGAGTAATAGTTGTTGTAGTAGTAGTAGTAATAGTAGTAAGTGTAATAGTAGTACTAGTAGTAGTTGTTGTAGTAGTTATAAAAACAACAGTAGCAGCAGTAGTAGCAATTTAGTATTAGTAGTAGTATAGTAGTAGTAAGATATGGAGTAGTAGTAGTAGTACAAGATGGAGTAGTTGTAGTAATAGCTGTAGTCGTAGTAGTAGGGTAAGAGTAGTACTAATCATAGTAGTATTAGTGGTAATGGTGGTAGTAGTAGTAATAATAATAATAGTAATAGGAGTAGTAGGAGCAGTAGTAGTAGCAGTAGCAGTGGCAGTAGTCATAGAAGTAGTTGTAATTGTATTTGTATTAGTAGTAGAAGTAGTCATAGAAGCAATAGAGTAGTAGTAGTCTTCGTAGTAATAGTAGTAGCAGTAGTGGTAGTAGTAGTTGTGGTGGAAGTAGTAGTAAGACTAGTAGTATTAAGACAAGTAGTAGTAGGAGTAGTAGTCATAGGAGTAGGAGTAGAAGTAACAGCAGCACCAGTAGCAGTAGCGGTAGTACAAGTTGTAGTCACATCTTCAACAACGACAGGATCAGGAGTAGCTATTGTAGGAGCAGTAGTATTAGTAGTAATATCAATGGTACGAATAGGTGTAGAAGTAGTAATAATAGTAGCAGTAGCAATAAAAGTGGAAGTCGTTGTAGGAGTAGGAGATGTGGTAGTAGTAGTAGGTGTTGCAATAGTAGTAGTAGTAGCACAAGTTCAAGTAGGATTTGTAGTAGTAATTCTGCTACTACTGCTGTTGCTACTACTTCTACTGCTCCTACTACTACCGTTACTATTACTACTACTGCATCTACTACCACTGCTACTACTGCTAGTACTACTAGTACTAGAACCATTGCTACTGCTTCTACTACCACTACTGCTAGTACTGCTATTGATACTTCCGCTACTACTACTGTTGCTACTATTACGCCTACCACTGTTGCTACTTCCACTACTACTGCTATTACTGCTGCTACTTCTACGGCTAATGCTACAATTGCTGCTACTATTACTGCAACAATTGTTGTTGCTGCTACTACCACTACTATTACTTATACAATAACTACTACTGCTACTACTGCTACTTCTACTACTACTATTAACACTACCACTGCTACTGTTGCTAATACAGCTACAACTACTACTAATTCTACTATTGGTACCATTGCTAATGCTAGTGATACTACTACAAAGACTAGTACTACTATTACTACTTCTCCTACAACAACAACCACCACTACTACTGCTCCATCACTTCCATCTATTATTGTTGTTACTGCAACTACTGCTACGACTACTGCTACAACTACGACTCCTTGTACTACTGCTACAACTACTACTATTACAACCGCTATGACTACTGCTACTAATGCTACTAGCATTACTACTACTACTGTTACTGCTATTGCAACAAATTTTGATACTACTACTACTATTACTATTATAGCTACTACCGCTACTACTACTTCTCCTACAACTACTACTGCTACTACTACTAAACTACCACTACTCCTCGTCCTACTACTACTATGACTAATAATACTACTATTATAACAACTACTACTACTACTCCTAATACTACTATTACTCCCACTACCACTACTACCACTACTACTATTCCAGCTACTATTACTACACTACTACTACTACTACTACAACTACTACTCCTACTACTACAACTCCTAACACACCTACTACTACCACTACTGCTACTGCTATTGCCGCTATTACAACTACTACTTTGGCTATAACAACTACTACTGCTGTTGTTGCTGTTAATACTACTATTACTACGACTACTACTATTGCTATTGCTAATACTATCACGACTGCTACTACAAATACAACTGCTGCTGCTACAACGACAACTACTATTACCACTAATATTACTACTCCAACTGCTACTACTACCCCAACTACTACAATGACTACTACTAC
>RXID01021436.1:42471-55989 GCA_005019695.1 Trichopus zeylanicus subsp. travancoricus | reverse complement strand
TAGTTGAAGTAGTAGCCATAGTAGCAGTAGTAGTAGTAGCGGTGGCAACAGTAGCAGCAGCAGAAGCAGTAGTAATAGTAGAATAAGTTGCCGTAGTAGTGGTAGTAGAACTAGAAGTAGTACTAGTAGCAGTAGTGATTATAGCGGAAGTACTAGTAGTAGTAGTAGTAGTAGAAGTAGTAGTAGTAGTAGTAGTAGTAGTAGTAGTACTAGTAGTAGTAGTAGTAGTAGTAGTAGTAGTAGTAGTAGTAGTAGTAGTAGTAGTAGTAGTAGGAGTGGTAGAAGTACTAGTAGCCTTAGTAATTAGATTTGTATCAGGAGTAGTAGTAGTAGTGGTGGTAGAAGTAGTAGCAGTAGTTGTTGGAGTAATAGTTGGAGTAGTAATTGAAGTAGTAGCCATAGTAGTAGTAATAATAGATGTAGAGCAGTAGGAGTAGTAGTTGCTATTATCGCAGTAGCAGTAGTAGTAGCAGTAGTAGATATAGCAGCTGTAATAGCAGAAGTATTAGTAGTAGTAGTAATAGTAAAAGGAGTACTAGTTGCAGTAGTAGTAGTAGTAGTAGTAGTAGTAGTAGTAGTAGTTATAGTAGTCAAAGTAGTACCAATAGCAGTAGCGGTAGTAATAGTAGTAGTTGTAATCATAGTAGAAGTAGTAGCGGTAGTAGTAATATTTGATGAAATAGTAGTTATGGTAGTAGAAGTAGTACTACTGGTAGCAGTAGTAGTAGTACTGGTAGTAGTTATAGTAGTGGTAGTGGTAGTAGTGGCAGAAGGGGTACTAGTAGTGGTAGCCATAGTAGTAGTGCAAGTGGTAGTAGTTGTAGTTATGGTAGTCGTAGTAGTAGAAGTAGTAATTGTGGGAGTTGTAGTACTAGTAGTAGTAGTAGTAGTAGTAGTAGTAGTAGTAGTAGTAGTAGTAGTAGTAGTAGTAGTAGTAGTAGTAGTAGTAGTAGTAGTAGTAGTAGTAGTAGTAGTAGTAGAAGTGGTAGTATGAGTCGTAGTTAGAGTAGTAATGACTTTATCAGTAGTAATGCCAGCAGTAGTAGTTCTAGTACTATTGTACAAGTAGTTGTAGTAGTTATAGTAGTAGCGTTAGTAGTAGTAGTAGTAGTAGGATTAGTAGTATTAGTAGTAGTAGCAGAACTAGTAGCATTAGTAGTAGGAGTAATAGTAGTAGTAGTGGTGGTGGTACTAATAGAAGTAGCAGGTGGTGTAGCTCTAGTAGTAGTAGTAGTAGTAGTAGTAATAGTAGTCTTAGTAGTAATAGTTGTAGTAGTAGTTGTAGTAGTTTAATAGTAGTAGTAGTAGTATTAGTAGTAAGTAGTAGTAGTAGTAGTAGTAGTAGTAGTAGTAGTAGTAGTAGTAGTAGTAGTAGTCGTAGTGGTGGTGGTCATAGTTGCAGCAGTAGTAGTAGTAGTAGGAGTAGTATGAGTTGTAATAGCAGTAACAGTAAAAGTAGTAGTAATAGTAGTTATACTTGTAGTAGCAATAACAGTAGTAGTAGTTGCTATAGTAGTAGTAGTAGTACTAGCAGCAGAAGTAGTTGTAGTCTAAGCAGTTGTAGTAGTACTAGTATAGTAGTAGTAATAATAGGGGTAGTAGTTGTAGCTGTAGCGCTAGTACATGTCGGAGTAGGATTAGGAGTAGTAGTAGTAGGAGTAGGAGAAGGAGTAGTAGTACTAATAGAAGAAACAGTGGTAGTTGCAGCAATAGTAGTAATAGTAGTAGTGGTGGTGGACGTAGTTGCAGTAGTAGTTGTAGTAGTAGGAGTGGTATGAGTGGTAATGGCAGTAACAGTAATAATAGTAGTTGTAATAGTAGTAGTAGTCATACTTGTAGTAGTAATAGTAGTAGTAGTAGTTGTTGTTGTAGTAGTAGTAGTAGCAGCAGCAGTAGTAGTCTAAGTATTTGTTGCAGTAGTAGTATTGTAGTAGTAGTAATAGGGGTAGTAGTAGCAGAAGCAATAGAAGTCGGAGTGGAAGTAGTAGTAGTAGTTGTAGGTGTACTAGTAGTAGTTGTTGTAGTAGTATCAGTAGCAGCAACAGTAGCAATAGTAGTATTAGGTGTAGTAGTTGTAGTAGGAGTAGGAGTAGTAGTAGTAGTAGTCATTGTAGTAGTAGTTGCAGTAGTCGGAGTAGTAGTTGGAGTAGTAGTAGTAGTGGTAGTAGTAATAGCATTAGTAGCAGTAGTAGTTGTTGTAGTAGTAGTATTAGAAGTGGTAGTAACGGTAGTAGTATTAGTATTTGTAGCAGTAGTAGTAGACCTGTAGTAGTTGTGCTAGTAGTGGTAAAAGTTGCAGAAGTTGCAGTAGTAGTTGTAGTTGTATGAGTAGTAGTAGTGGGATTAGTAGGCGTCATTGGTGTAGCAGTAGTAATAGTAGTACCAATAGTAGGAGTAGCAGTAGCAGCGATAGAAGTAGTATCAGTAACAACGTCTGTAGCAATGGTAGCAGTAACAGTAATAGTAGAAGTTGTGGTAGTAACAATAGTGGCAGTAGTAGCAGCAATAGTACTATTAGTACTAATAGTGGTAATAGAAGTTGTACTAGTAGTAGTAGTTGTTGTTGTAGTAGTAGTAATAGTTGCAATACTAGTAGTTGCAATAGTAGAAGTAGTGGTAATAGCAGTAGTAGTAGTAATAGTAGCAATACTAGGAGTAGCAGCAATAGCTGTAGCGATAGTAGTAGCAGTACCTGTAGTAGGAGGCGGAGCAGTAGCCACTATAGCAGTAGTAGCAGAAGTTATAGTAGTAGTAGCAAGAGTTGTAGTAGCAATAGTCCTTGTTGCAGTACTAGAAGTAGTAGTAGTATTATGAATACTAGTAGTAGCAGTAGTATTAGTAGCTGTAGTAGTAGCTGTAGCTATAATAGTTGTTTGTAGTCGCCAGTAGTTGTACTACGCAGTAATAATAGCAGAAGTTAGTAGTGTAGGTAGTAGTATAGTCGTAGCAATAGTACTACTAGTAGCATCAGTTAGTAATACTAATGTAGTAGTAGTAGTTAGTGTAGTAGTTAGTTTAGTAGTTGTTTTTGTTGTTGTGTTGTTGTTGTATTCGTAGTAGTGGTTGTCGTAGTTATTATAGTAGCAGTAGAATAGTAGTAGTTGTTAGTAGCCAGTCAGTGTTAGTACGTAGTAATAGCAGTAGCAGCAGCGGCAGCAATAGTAGTAGCGGTAGCTGTAGTAGGAGGAGTAGTAGTAGCAGTCGTTATAATAGTAGTAGTTGTAATAGTAGTAGTAATAGTGGTATTAGTGGCACTAGTAGCACCAAAAATTGTAGTAGTAGTAGTAGTAGTTGTTGTTGTTGTTGTTGTTGTTGTAGTAGTAGTAGTAATTATGGTAGTAGTTGTAGTAGTAGTAGTAGTTGTTGTTGTAGTAGTAGTAGTAATTGTATAAGTAGTAGTACTATTATTAGTAGTAGTTGTTGTTGTAGTAGTAGTAGTAGTAGTAGTAATAGGTAATAGCAGTTGTAGTGGTAGTAATAGTGCAAGTACTAGGAGTTGTTGTAGTAGTACTAGTAGTAGTAGTAGCAGTAAATGTAATCGTACTCGTAGCTGTAGCTGCAGTAGAAGCTACAGTAGTAGTAGTAATAGTAGAAGTAGTAGGAGTAGTGGTGGTAGTAGTAGTGGTCGTTATAATAGTAGAAGTAGATGTAGTAGTAGTAGCAGTAGTTGTAATAGTAATAGCTCTAATAATAGGAGTAGTAGTAGTTGTTGTTGTTGTAGTAGTAGACGGAGGAGTACGAGTATTAGGAGTAGCAGTCATTGTAGTAGTAGTAGTGGTAGTAGTAGTAGTAGTAGTAGTAGTAGTAGTAGTAGTAGTAGTAGTAGTAGTAGTAGTAGTAGTAGTAGTAGTAGTATTCGTAGTAGTTATTGTGGTGGTGGTGGTGGTAGTAGTAGTAGCTGTAGCAGTAGTAGTAGCTGTAGTAGTAGTAGTCGTGGTGGTAGTGGCAGTGATAGTAGTAGTAGTAGTTGTTGTTGTTGTTGTTGTTGTGGTTGTTGTTGTTGTAGGTAGGAGTGGTAGTAATAGCAGTTGTGGAAGTAGAAGTCGTAGTAGTAGCAATAGTTGTATTAGTAGTAGTAGTAGTAGCAGTCGAAGTATAGTAGTTGTAGAACGAGTAGTAGTAGTAGAAGTAATAGTGGTAGTGGTAGTAGTTGCAGCAGTAGCAATAGTAGTACAAGTAGTAGTAGTTGTAATCGGAGTGGCAACAACAACCGCATAGTAGTAGTTGTTGTAGTAGGAGTAGCAGCAACAACTACATTAGTAGTAGTTGTTGAAGTAGTAGCAGCAACTGCTGCATTAGAAGTAGTTGTAGTAGTATTAATTGTGGTTGTGGTAGCAAGAGTAGTTATTTTAGTAGCAGTAGTATTAGTTGAAGTAGTAGCACTAGTAATGGTAGTAGTAGTAGTAGTAATAGTAGAAGTAGTAGTTGTAGTTGTAGTAGAAATAGTAGTTGTAATACCAATAGTTGTAGTAGTAGTAGTTATATCCGCAGTAGCCGAAGTAGTTGTAGTAGTGTAGCATTAATAGTAGTGGAAGTAGTAGTAGTAGTAGCGGTAGTAGTTGTAGTAGTTATAGCACTACTACTAGTAGTAGCAGTAATAGTAGTTGGAGTAGAAGTAGTAGTAGTTACAGAAGTAGTAACAGTTGCAATAGTAGTGGGAGACGTATTTGTAGTAGTAGTAGTAGTAGTGTAGCATTAGTAGTAGTAGTAGTAGTAGTAGTAGTAGGAGTAGTAATAGTAGCAGAAGGAGTGGTAGTTGTACCAGTAGTAGTTGTTGTTGTAGTTGTCGTAGCAGTAGTAACATGAGTAGTAGAAGTAATAGCAGTAGCAAAAGCAGTAGTGGTAGTAGTAGCAGTAGTAGTAGTCGTAGTAGTAGTATAGTAGTAGTAATAGGATCAATTCTGGTAATACCCGGAGCTGTAGTAGTAGTAGATGTTGTAGCAGTGGAAGTAGTAGACCTAGAAGTAGTAGTAATAATAGTTGTAATAGTAGTTGTAGAAATAGTATTAGTAGTAGTAATAGAAGTAATAGTGGCAATAGTAGTAGTATTAGTAGTAGTAGTTGTTGTAATTGTAATAGTAGGAATGGGTGTTGTGGTACGGATTGGTCTTGGAGAAGGAGGAGTAGTATGTGTAGTATAAAGAGTAGCAGTAGCTATAGTACTAGTAGTAGCACTAGTAGCAGAAGTTGTAGCAGCAATTGTAGCGGTAGTGTTTGTAGCGGCAGTGGTAGCAGTAGTAGTAGCAGCAGTAGCTATTGCCATTGTAGTAGTAATAGTAGTAGTAGTAACAATAAAAGGAGCAGTGTTAGCAGTAGTAGCAGCAGAAGTAGTAGTAGTAGGGGTAGTAGTAGCAATAGTTGTAGCAGAAGTAGTAGTAGTCATCGTATTCGAAGTGGTAGTAGTACTGTTAGTATTAGTATTAGTAGTATTGGTAATAGTATTGTGTAATAGTATTCGTTGTTACAGTATTTATAGTAGTAGTATTAGTAGTAGTAGGAGTAGCAGTAGAAGTAGTTGGAGTAGTAGTAGTAGGAGTGGTAGTAGAAGTAGCAGTAGTAGCAGTAGTTGCAGCAATGATAGTAGTAGCTGTGGTAATCGTAGTAGTGGTAGTAGTTGTTGTTGTAGTAGTAGTAGTAGTAGTAGTTGTTGTTGTTGTTGTAGTAGTAGTAGTAGTAGTAGTAGTAGTAGTAGTAGTAGAAGTAGCAATAGAAGTAGCAGTAGTGGTAGTAGTAGAAGCAGCAGTAGAAGTAGTAGCAGCAGTAGTAGTAGTAATAGTAGTAGTGGTTAGAGTATTAGTGGAAGTAGCAGTAGTAGTAGCAGTAGTGTTAGTAGTAGAAGAAGCAATAGTGGTAGCAGTAGTAGCAGCAGCAGGTATAGTAGTAGTTGTAGTAGTGATTGTTGTAGTCGTCATAGTAGTAGTCGTAGTAGTAGTAGTAGTAATAGTAGTAGCCTCAGTGGCAGTAGTTGCGATTGTAGTAGTCGTAGCAATCATAGCAGAAGTAGTAGTAGCAGCAATAGTAGGAGAAATTGTAGTAGAAGTAGTAGTTGTTGTTGTTATTGTAATAGTAGTTGTAGTAGCAATACTTGTTGTCACAGTAGTAGTAGTTGAAACTATAGTATTATTTGGAGTAGCAATAGCAGTAGTAGCCGAAGTAGTAGGAATAGTAAAAGTAGTAGGAGAAGTAGTAGTTGTAGCAGAAATAGTAGCTGTAGTAGTAGTAGTATTTTTAGTAGCAGTAGTACTTGTAGGAGGAGCAACAGTAGTAGCACTGGCAGTTGTAGTACCAATTGTTTTAGTAGTAGTATTAGTCGCGGCAAAAACGATAGCAGTAGTAGCGTAGCAGTAGTAATTGTAGTAGTAGTAGCAGTAGTAGCTGTTGTAGTAATAGTAGTAGTAGCAGTAGTTGTTGTTGTTGTAATAGTATTAGTAGCAATTGTGAAAGTAGTACCAAAAGTAAAAGCATTAGCAGAAGCAGTATTAGTTGTGTTAGTTTTAGTAATACTAGTTGGAGAGAGAGTAATAGCTGTAGGGTTAGCACTAGTATTGGTAGCAATAGCTGCAGTAGTAGTAGAAGTAGTAGTAGTAACAGTTGCAGCTATTGCAACAGTAGCAGTAGTAGTAGTTGCCATTGTAGCCAGTATACTATTAGGAGTAGTAGTAGCAGTAGAAGTAATCGAAGAAGTAGCAGTAGTTGTATTGGTAGCCGCAGTTATTGAAGTAGTAGTAGAAGTACAAGTAGCAGTAGTAGTAGTAGCAGTAGTAGCAACAGTTGCAACAGTAGAAGTAGCAATAGTTGTAGTTGTAGTAGTAGCAATAGTAGTTATAGTAGTAGTACTAGTAGTAGCAGTTGTTGTGAAAGTGGTTGTAGTAGTTGTGGTAGTGGTTGCAGAAGCAGTAGAAGCATTAGTAGGAGCAGTAGTAGTAATAGTGGTAGTAGAAGCAATATTTGCAGTTGTAATAGTAGTAGTAGTAATAGTATTGGCAGTAGTATCTGTAGTAGTAGTAGTAGCAGTAGCGGCATCAGCAGCAGTAGCAGTAGTAATCGAACGAGTAGCATTGTAATAGAAGTAGTAGCAGTAGCATTAGTAGTAGTAGGATTAGTAGTCACTGTAATAGTAGTAGTAGTAGCAGTAGCAACTGCAACAATAATAGCAGTAGGTATTAGTCGTAGTAGCAGTTGTAGTAGTAGCAAGAGTTATAGTAGTAGAAGTAGTTGAAGTAGAAGTAGTAGTAGTAGCTAGAGTTAAAGTAGTAGAAGTAGCCATTGTAGAGGTAGTATTAGTTGTAGTCATTGTAGTAGCTGCAGTAGTAGGAGGAGAAGCAGATGTAGTAGTAGCGGTAGTAGTAGTTGTAGCAGTATTAGTTGTAGTAGTAGTTGGAGTAGTAGTAGAAAGCAGCAGCAGTAGTAGCAGTAGTGTTATTAGCAGATGCAGCAGTAGTAGCAGTAGCTATAGTAGTAGTTGTAGTAGTGGCTGTTGTAGTAGTCATAGTAGTAGTCGTAGTAGTAGTCGTAGTATCAGCAGTAGTAGCCGCAGTGGCAGTAGTAGCAGGTGTGGTAGTCTAACAGTCATAGCAGAAGTAGTAGTAGTAGCAATAGTAGGAGAAGTAGTAGTAATAGTAGTTGTTATTGTAATAGTAGTTGTAATAGCCATACTAGTTGTACTTGTAGTAGTAGTTGAAACTGTGGTATTAGTAGGGGTAGAAGTTGTTGTTGTAGCCGAAGTAGTAGCAGTAGTAATAGTAGTAGGATAAGTAGTAGTTATAGCAAAAATAGTAGCTGTAGTAGTAGTAGTATTTTTAGTAGAAGTAGTAGTAGCAGTAGCAGCCGCAAAGTAGTAACAGTAGCAATTGTAGTAGCAATTATTTTAGTAGTAGTAGTTGTTGTGGCAGCAACATTTGTAGTAGCAGTGTAGCAGTAGTAATAGTAGTAGTACTAGTAACTATCGTAGTAACAGTAGTAGTAGCAGTAGCAGTAGTCATTGTAGCAGTGGTTGTAGTTGTTGTAATAGTATTACTAGTAATTATAGAAGCAGTGCCAGAAGTAGTATTAGTTGTATTAGTAGTAGTAATAATAGCTTGAGCGAGAGTAGTAGTAGTAGGGGTAGCACTAGTTGCAGTAGTAGTAATAGTATTAGTAGCAGCAGTAGTAGTAGCAGTTGTAGCTGTTGCAACAGTAATAACAGAAGTAGTAGTAGTAGCAGTAGTTGCCATTGTAGCAAGTGTACGTTTCGGAGTAGAAGTACTAGTAGCAGTAGAAGTAATCGTAGATGTAGTAGTAGTAGTAGCAACTGTAGTAGTACTACTAATAGTAGTTGTAGTAGTTGTGGCAGTAGTATTGGTAGCCGCAGTAATAGAAGTCGTAGTAGCAATAATAGTAGTAGTAGTAGCAGTCGCAATAGTTGCAGCAGTAGAAGTAGCAGTAGTTGTAGTTGTTATTGTAGTAGTAGTAGTTGTAATAGCAGTAGTTGTGAAAGTAGTTGTAGTAGTATCAGTAGTAGTTGCAGAAGCTATAGAAGCATTAGTAGGAGCAGCAGTAGTAGAAGCATTTTTTGTTGTACTTGGAATAGTAGTAGTAATAGTATTAGCTGTAGCAGCAACATCAATAGTAGTGGTAGCAGCAGTAGCAGTAGTAGTAGTAGTCGAAGTTGTAGCAGTGTAGTTGTTGTAGTAGCAGTAGCATTATTGGTAGTAGTAGTATTAGTAGCCGTTGTAGTAGTAGTAGTAGTAGTAGGAATAGTAGCATTAGTAGCGATAGGAGTAGTCGTAGAATCAAAAGTAGTGGTAGTAGCAAGGGATTGTACTAGTAGTAGTCATAGTATAAGTAGTAGTAATTGTAGTCGTTATAGCAGGAGTGGTAGTTGGAGGAGAAGGACATAGTTGTAGCAGCAGCAGCAGTAGTAGCAGTATTAGTAGTGGTAGTGGTAGTTGGAGTTGTAGTAGAAGCAGCAGTAGTTGTAGTAGTAGTGTTAGTAGTATAAGTAGCAGTAGTAGTAGCAGCAGCTATAGTAGTAGTTGTAGTAGTGGCTGTTGTAGTAATCATAGTAGTAGCAGTTGTAGCCATAGTGCCAGTGGTAGTGGTTGTAGCAGTCGTAGCAGAAGTAGTAGTAACAACAATAGTAGGAGAAGTAGTACTAGGAGTAGTAGTAGTTATTGTTACGGTAATAGTGGTTGTAGTCGCAATACTAGTTCTAGCAATAGTAGTTGTTGCAACTATAGTATAAGTAGGAGTAGGAGTAGTAGTAGTAGCCGAAGTAGTAGCAGTAGTAGCGGTAGTAGGAGGAGTAGTGGTTGTAGCAGAAATAGTAGCTGTAGTAGTGATAGTATTTTTGGTGGTAGTAGTAGTAGTAGTAGTAGCAACAGTAGTAGCACTTGCAGTTGTAATACCAATTGCTTTAGAAGTAGTGGTAGTTGCGGCAAAAATAGCAGGAGTAGTTGTCACTGTAACAGTTGTAGTAGTAGTAACGGTAGTCGTTGTAGCAGTGGTAATAGTTGTTGTAATAGTATTAGTAGTAATAGCGAAAGTAGTACCAGAAGTAGTAGTAGTAGCAGAAGCAGTATTTGTTGTATTAGTAGTAGTAATAGTTGTTGGAGCAAGAGTAGTAGCAGCAGTGGTAGCACCGGCTGCAGTAGCAGTAGCAGCAACAATAGTTAATGTTGTAGTAGTAGCAGTTGCTTCTGTTACAGCAGCAGTAGTAGCAGTTGTAATAGTAGTAGTAGTAGTTGTTGCCGTTGTAGCAAGTAGTAGTAGTAGTAGCAGTAGTAGTACTATTAGTAGTAGTTGTAGTAGCAGTAGCAGTAGCAGTGGTAGGCACAATAATAGAAGTAGTAGTAGCATTCATAGTAGTAGCAGCTGTAGCAACAGTTGCAGTAGTAGAAGTAGCAGTAGTTGTAGTTGTAGTAGTAGCAGCAGTAGTAGTTATAGTAGTAGTACTAGTAGTAGCAGTAATTGTAAAAGTAGTTGTAATAGTAGTAGTAGTAGTTGCAAAAGCTGTAGAAGCATTGTAGGAGATGTAGTAGTATTAGTAGTAGTAATAGAAGCAATATTTCGAGTAGTGGTAGTAGTAGTAGTAATAGTATTAGCAGTAGTCGAAGTAGTAGTTGTAGTTGAAGAAGTAGCAGTGTAGTAGCAATAGTACGAGTAGATTAGTAGTAGTAGTAGTATCAGTAGCCGTTGTAGTAGTAGTGGTAGTAGCAACAACAGCAGTAATAGCGGTAGGAGTAGTTGTAGTAGTAGAAGTACTAGTAGTAGCGAGAGCTGTAGTAGTAGCAGTAGTCGTAGTAGAAGTAATAGTAGCTATAGGCGTTGTAGCAGCTTTGGTAGTAGGGGGAGGAAAAGACGTAGTAGTAGCAGTAGTAGTTGGAGTAGGAGTAGCCGCAGCAGTAGTAGCAATAGTTGCAGTATTAGTAGTAGTAGTTGCAATTGCAGCAACTGCAACAGCAGCAGTAGCAACAATAGTAGTAGTAGTATTAGTAGTATTTGTCATAGTAGCAGTAGTAGTATTAGGGCTAGGAGTAGTTGTATTAGTTGTTGTAGAAGTAGCAGCAGTAGTAGTTGCATTAGTTGTAGTTGTTATAGTAATAGACGTCATAGTTGCAGTAGTAGTAGTAGTAGGGGTAGTAGTAGCAGTAGTTGGAGTAGCAAAAGTAGCAACAGTAGCTGTAGTAGAAATATTTGTGTTAGTAGTAGTAGTTATAGCAATGGTAGTAGTAGTAGCAGTAGTTGTAGTAATTGAAGTAGTAGTAGTTGTTATTGTAGGATTAGTAGTAGTAGCAGTTATAATAGTAGTACTTGTATTAGGAGTAGTTGTAGTAACTATAGCAGTAGAAGCATGAGTAGTTGCCTTAGTTGTACTAGTAGTAGTATCAGTAGCAATAGTAGTAGTAGTGGTAGTAATAGTAGTAATAGTGTTTGTAGTAGCAGCTATAGTAATAGTAGTAGCAGTTGAAGCAGTAGTAGTGTAGTAGCAGAAGAAGTAGTAGCAGTAGTAACAGTAGTAGTATTAGTAGGAGGTCGCAGTAGTAGTTGTAGTGGTAGCGACAACAACAGCAATAATAGTAGTCATTGTTGTTGTAGTAGCAGCAACAATAATAACAGTAGTAGTAGTATTGGTAAGAATATTAATAGTATTGTTAGTAGTCAAAGATGCAGCAATAGGAGGAGGAGGAGGAGGAGGTGGAGGAGTAGTAGTAGTAGGAGCAGTGGTAGTATTAGTAGTAGTTGTAGTAGCAGTAGTAGTTGTAGTAGCACTAGTTGTAGCAGTAGTAGCTATAGCAGTTATAGCAGTAGTAGTTGAAATAGTAGCAGCTGTAGTAGTAGTAAGAGATGTTGTGGTACTATTACTAGTACTAGTAGTAGTAGTAGTAGTAGTTGCAGAAGGAGAGGTAGTAGGAATAGCAGTAGAAATAGTTGCGATAGTAGCAGCAGCAGCAGTAGCAGTAGTAGTAGTAGCACTAGGAGTAGTAATTGATGTAGTAGGAGTAGGAGTAGTGGTAGCAATCGGTGGAGGAAAATGGGTGGTTGTAGGGGTAGTAACGGTAGTAATTGTACTTGCAGTTGTAGCAATAGTAGTAGTAGTAGCATTAGTCATTGTAGATGTAATAATAGTAGTAGTAAAACTAGTAGCAATAGGAGCAGTAGTAGCAGCAGTAGCAGTGGTAGTAGTCTTTGCAGTTGTAGTGATAGTAGCAGTAGTAGCAGGAGTAGTAGGAGTACTAGCAATATAAGTAGCAGAAGTAGTAGTAGAAGTAGTAGTAGTAGTAGCAGTAATAATATAAATAGTATTAGTCGTAATAGTATTAGTAATAGTTGTATTGTAGTGATACTATAAGTCGCAACAGTATTTTTAGTAGTAGAAGTTGTAGTAGTAGTCGTATTAGTAGTAGTAGCAGTAGCAGCAGCAGCAGTAGTAGTAGTAGCAGTAGTAGCAGAAGGAGAAGTGGTAGAAGTAGCCATTATAACAGTAGTTGGAGTAGGAGTAGTAGTAGTAGCAGTTTAAGTAGTAGTAGTAGTAGTACTAGTAGAAGTAGTAGTACTAGTAGTTCTAGTTGTAGTAGTAGCGGTAGTGGCAATAGTAGTGGCAGTAGTAGTAGCAGTAGTAACAACAGTAGTAGCAATTGGAGTAGTTGTAATAGTAGTAGAAGTAGCACTGTTAGTAGCAGTAGTAGTAGTCGTAGGAGTGTAGTGGTAGTAGTAGTAGTTGGAGTACTAGGTGTAGAAGACGTAGTAGTGTTAGGAGTAGTAGTAGGAGGAGGAGGATTAGTAGTAGTAGTGGTAGTGGTACTAAAAGTAGTAGGAGTAGTAGGCATGTTAAGACAATTACTACTACTACTACTACTACTAATATTACTATTACCACTACTAGTACTAGTACTACTACTACATCTCGAACTATTACTCCTACTACTACTACTACTTCAAATGCTGCTACTACTACAACTACTACACCAACTAGTATTTTTACTACAACTACTGCTACTACTGCTATAACTCCTTCCACAATTGCTACTGCTACCATTATTACTATTCCTATTACAACCACCACGACTATTACTACTACTACAACTACTACTACATCTACTACTACTGCTTCTGCTGCTACTACTACATCTACTACTAGTACAACTGCAACTTCTACTACTACTCCTCCTCCTCCTACTACTACTACTACTAATACTACTATTACAACTATTCCTGCACCTATTCCTACTTCTACTACTTCTACTCCTACTGTAACAACTACTCCTACTCCAATTCCCATTACTACTACTAGTCCTACTTTCACTACTACCCCTACTCCAATAACTACAACTCCAATTACGACAACAACTACTGCTACTATTATTACTATTTTTGCAACTGCTACTACTACTACAACTACTATTATTAATACTACTACTACTACTACTCCAGTTGCTACTATTACTATTGCTGCTGCTGCTGCTGCTCCTGCTACTAATACTAATTCTAATACTCCAACTACAACTACTAGCACTACTATTGCTTCTACTTCTATTTTGACTACAACTACTACTCCTATTACTACTACCACTCCTAACTCACCTACTACTACTACCACAACTTCTGCCGCTCCTATTACTACTACTACTACTACAACTACTCCTACTCCTACTACAACAACAACAACTACTGTTATAGCTACTACAACTATTCTAACTACTTCTACAACCCTAACTCTCCTACTACTACTGCTACTACCGCTACTACTACTCCTACTACTACTACTGCAGCTACTCCTATTACTACTACTGCTGCTGCTACTACTACTATTACTTTCCCTACTACTTCTACGGCTATTACTACTGCTACTACTATTACAACTACTACTTCTACTACTCATTCTACTATAACTACTACTAGTATTACTGCTGCTGCTACTCCTACTACTACTACTACTGCTACTCCTATTACTACTACTACTATTGCTACAACTACTACTACTATTATTTACCTACTACTACTACTACTACTACTCCTACTACTCATTCTACTACAACA
>RXID01021436.1:0-42451 GCA_005019695.1 Trichopus zeylanicus subsp. travancoricus | reverse complement strand
TCATTCTACTATAACTCTGTTGCTACTAGTATTACTGCTGCTGCTACTCCTACTACTACTACTACTGCTACTCCTATTACTACTACTACTGCTGCTACAACAACTACTACTATTACTTACCTACTACACTACTACTACTACTACTATTATAACTACTACTCCTACTACTCATTCTACTACAATAACTACTACTATTACAACTACTACTTCTACTACTCGTTCTACTATAACTACTACTACTATTACTTTCCCTACTACTACTCATTCTACTACAACTCTGCTGCTACTACTACTAATGATAGTACTAGTAGGAGTTTTAGTCATAGAAGTTGTAGGAGTCTTAGGAGTATTAGGAGTAGTTGTAGAAGTAGTAGTAACAGCAGCAGCAGCAGTAATAGCAGTAACAGCAGAAGCAGTTGTAGTAACAATAGTACTAGTAGTAGTTGTAGTAGGAGTAGTTGTAGTAGCAATTGTACTAGTAGTAGTAGTAGTAGTAGTAGTAGTAGTAGTAGTAGTAGTAGTAGTAGTATTAGTAGTAGTATTAGTAGTAGCAGCTATTGTTGTTGGTGTTGTAGTAGCAATGGTAGTAGTAGTAGCAGTACTAGTAGTAGGAGATGGAGTAGGAGTAATTATAGCTATGGTAGTAGTTGGTGTAGGGTAGTAGTAGTTGTAGTAGTACTAGGAGAAGTAGTGGAAGAAGTAGTAGCAGTAGCAGCAACAGTAGTCTAAGTGGTAGGGGTCGTAGTTGTAGTAGTAGCAGTACGAGTAGTAGTAGTAATAGTAAAAGTAGTAGTAGTAGCAGCAGATGTTGGAGTTGTAGTAGTAAAAGTGGTAGTAGAAGCAGTAGTAGCAGTAGTAGTCCTAGAAGTAGCAGTAGCAGAACTAGCTGTTGTTGCAGTCGTGGTAGTTATAGTGGTAGTAGCAGAAGTATTACTAATAGTAGTAGTAATAGTAGTAGTAGTAGCAGTAGTAGTAGGATAAGTTGTAGTAGGAGCTGAAATTTTAGTAGTATTAGTAGTTGTTGCAATAGGAGTAGCAGTACTTGTAGTTGCTACAGCAGTAGTAGTAGTGGTCATTGTATTATCAATAGTAGTAGTAGTAAAAGTTGTAGTAGTAGTAGTAGTGGTAGTATTAACTGTAGTCGCAACAGTTGCAGTTGCAATAGTAGTCATTATAGCAGTAGCCGTAGTAATAGTTGCAATAGTACATGTAGTTGTAGTAGTAGCAGAAGTAGTATCTATAGCAGAAGTACCTGCTATAATAGTAGTAGTACCAGCAGTAGTGGAAGTAGTAGGAGTAGTAGTAACAGTAGCAGAAGTAGTAGGAGTAGTAGTAGGGGTAGCAGTAGTTGCAGTAGTAGCAGTAGTAGCTATTGCAATTATAGCAATAGGAGTACTAGTTGTGGTAGTCATAGTAGTAGCAGCAGCTGTAGTTGTATTTGTTATTTTAGTAGTTGGGGTAGTATTAGTAGTACAAGTGGTAGTGGCAGTGCCCATTGTAGTAGTAACAGCGATAGTAGTAGCAGTAGTCCTAGTCGTAGTTGTAGTAGTAGTTGTGGTACTAGCAGTAGGAGCTATCGTAGTAGTTGTAGGAGAAGTAGTAGTAGTAGCAATAGTAGCAGTACTAGTAATAGCAGTAATAGCAGTCGCATTAGTAGCTATAGTAGTAGTTGTAGTAGTCGTAGAAGTAGTCGCAGTTGTAGTAGTAGTGGTAGTAGTAGTAGTGACAATTGTAGTGGTAATAGTAGTAGAAGAAGTAGTAGTTGTGGTAGTTCTAGTAGTAGTAGTAATAGCAGTAGCCCGTACTAACGAAAGTAGTAGTAGTAGCAGTCGTAGTTGTAGTAGTAGAAGTAATTGTTGTAGTAGTAGTAGTATTATTAGTAGTAATGGTAGTAGTAGTAATACTAGTAGTAGCAATAGTATTAGTAGCCACAGTAGCATTAGTTAGAGTAGGTAACAATAGTATCAATAGTAATACTAGTAAGAGAAGTAGTTATAGTAGTAGTTGTAGCAATAGTAGTTATAGGAGTATTAGTGGCTTTAGGTGTAGGAGTTGGTGTAGTAGTAGTAGTAGTTGTAGTGTTAGTATTAGTAGTAGTAGAACCAGTAGTAGTAGAAGTAGTGATAGTAGCAATTGTACTATTTGTAGAAGTTGTAGTAGTAGTAGTAGAAGTAGTCGTAGAAGTCATGGTAGTAGTAGTAGTAGGAATAGTTGTTGTAGTAGTAGGAATAGTTGTTATAGTAGCAATAGTAATAGTGGTGGAAGTAGTGGTGGTACTAGTAGTAGTAGCTGTAGTCGTATTGAGAGTTGGAGTGGTAGTAGTTGGAGTAGTAATAGTTGGAGTAGGGCGCAATAGTAGTAGTAGGAGCTGTAGTTGCGGTAGGAGTTGGAGTAGGAGCCGTAGTAGCCATAATGGTAGTAGTAGGAGGAGTCGTAGGAGGAGTAGTAGTAGTAGTTTTTGTTGATGTTCTTGTTGTTATAGTAGTAGTAGCAATAGCAGCAACAACAGCAAGAGGAGTAGTAGTTGTTATAGTGTTAGTAATCGTAGTAGTAGTAGTAATAGCCTAGTAGCAGTAGTAGCAGTAGTAGTGGTAGTAATTGCAACAACTGTTGTAGTAGTACTAATAGCTGTAGCAGCAATAGTAGTAGTAGTAGGAGTCATAGTGATAGTAATAGTAGTAGTCGTAGCAATAGTGGTAGGAGTATTAGGATTAGTAGTAGTATTAATAGCAGTAGTAGTAATTATAGTTATAGGAGTATTAGTGGCTTTTGGTGTAGGAGTAGGAGTACTAGTAGAAGTAGTAGTAGTAGGAGAAGTAGTAGTGGTGTTAGTATTATTATTTGTAGCACTAGTAGTAGGAGGCATAGTGGTAGTAGCAATTATACTTTTAGTAGTAGTAGTACTAGTAGTAGTAGTAGTAATAGTGGTAGTCATAGATGTCATGGTAGTTGTAGTAGTAGTAGTTGTTGTTATTGTTGTAGGACTAGTAATAGGAATAGTTATTGTTGTAGTAGTAGTAATAGTAATAGTTTGTAGTCGTAGTAAAAGTAGTAGTAGTAGTAGTAGTAGTAGTAGTAGAAGCTGTAGTTGCATCAAGAGTTGGAGTAGGGGTAGTAGTAGTAGTAGGAGTTGTAGTAGCAGTAGGAGTTGAAGTAGGAGTCGTAGTAGCCATCGTGGTAGTAGTAGGAGGAGTAAGTGTAATAGCAGTAGAAGGAGTTGGAGTAGGAAGCATAGTAGTCGTAGTAATAGTAGTAGCAGTAGTAGTATAGCAGTCGCATGCAGCAGCATTAGTAGAAATAGTAATAGTAGTTGTACTCATAGTAGTTGTCGTAGTAGTCATAGTCGATGGAGTAGTAGTAGTAGCAGTTGTACTACTAGTAATGTAGCAGTAAAAGTAGTAGTAGTAGTAACAAGAGTAGTAGTAGGAATAGTAGTAGGAGTGTTTGGAGTAGTAGTATTGGTATTAGTAATAGTGGTAGTAGTGGTAGTAGTAGAAGTAGTAGTACCAGTCGGAGTTGTCGCAATAGTAGTAGTAGTAACAGCAGTAGTAGTACTATGAAGTAGTAGTAGTAGTAGTAGTAGTAGCGGTAGCAGTTGTTGTAGTAGTAGTAGTAGTTGTGGTAGTAGTAGCAGTAGTAGGAGTTGGAGTCGGAGCAGTTGTTCAAGTAGTGGTAGTAGCAGTAGTCAGAGTAGTAGTAGTAGCAGTAGGTTTAGGAGTTAGGGTAGTAGCAGGAGTAGTAGGAGTAGCAGTAGTAGTAGTAGGAGAAGGAGTTGTCGCAATTGTACAAGAAGTAGTAGTACCATTATTAGTAGTAGTAGCAGTAGTAGTAATTGTATTAATAGTAGAAGTTGTAGTAGTAGAAGTAGTCGTAGTAGTAGTTGTAGAAGTAGTCGTAGTTGGAACAAGGGTAGTAGTAGTAGTGGAAGTGGTAGAAGCGATAACAAACAAATTAGGGGTTGTAGTAGCAGCAGCAGCACCAGTAGTAGTAGTAGTCATAGTAGTAGCAGAAGTTGTAGCAGTAGTAGTAGTAGTAGTAACTGCAATAGCAGCAACAGTACTAGTAGTAGTAGTTGTTGTTCTAGTAGTAGTAGTAGTAGTAGTAGTAGTATAAATTATAGCAGCATTAGTAGTAGTAATAGGAGTAGTAGTTGTTGTTGTTGTTGTAGTAGTAGTAGCAATGCTAGTATTAGTTGTAGCAGTAGTAGTTGTAGCAGCAGCAGTAGTAGGAATTGTAGTTGCAATAGTAGTAGTAGTAGTAACCATAGAAGTAGTAGTTGTTGTAGGAGTAGTACTAGTACTAGTAGTAGAAGTAATTTTACAAGTAGAGGTAGTAGTAGTAGTAGTAGTTGCTGTAGTTGTGCTTGTAGAAGCAATAGTAGCAATAGTAGCATTAGTAAGTGTAGCAGTTGTTATAATAGTAGGAGAAGCAGTAGAAGCAGTAGTAGTAGCTGCAACAACAATTGAAGTAGTAGTAATAGTAGTAGTCGTAGTAGTTGTAGTAGTGAGTAGTAGATGTAGTCCAATAGTAGCCGTTGCAGCAATACCAGTAGTTGTACCAGTAGTACTAGTTATGGTAGCACCAGTAGCAGCTGTGGCAGTAGTAGTAGTATTAGTGGCAGTAGCTTCAGTAGTAGCAATAGTTGTAGCAATAGTAGTAGTATTAGTATTAGCAGTCGCAGCAGTAGTCGTAGTAATAGTATTAGGAGTGTTTGGAGTAGTAGTTTTAGTACGAGTAGTAATAGTAGTAGCAGTAGTGCTTAGAATTGTAGTAGTTGTAGGAGTAGTCATAATTATAGTAGTAGTAGTAGTATTTGTAGTATTCATAGTAGCAGCAGCAGGAGGTGTAGTAGTAGTAGTAGTTGGAGTGTAGTAGTAGTTGTTGTTGTTGTAGGAGTAGAGTGTTAGTGCTAGTAGTAGTAGTTGTAGCAATTGTGTAGTAGTAGTAGCAGCAGCAGTAGTAGTGAAAGTAGTAGTAATAGTAGTAGTAGCAGAACCAGTAGTATTAGTAGTAGCAGAAGTAGTAATGGAAGTAGTAGTAGTAGTAGCAGCAGTAGCAACGGCAGTTGTTGTAGTAGTAGTAGTGTTACTATTAGCAGTCGCAATAATAGTAGTAGTAGTATTAGGAGTATTTGGAGTAGAAGTATTGGCACAAGTAGTAGTAGTAGTAGCAGTAGTGGTATGAGTAGTAGTAGCAGTAGGAGTAGTCATAATTGTAGTTGTAGAACTAGTGCTAGTAGTAGTTGTAGTAGTAGCGATAGTAGTAGCAGTAGTCATAGTACCAACAGCAGTAGTAGCCGAAGTAGTCGTAGTAGGATTGTAATAATAGCAGTAGTAGTAGGAGTTAGTCGTAGAAGTTGCTGGAGTGTTAGTAGTAGTAGTTAGTCGTTGAAATTGTAGGAGTGTTAGGAATAGTAGTAGTAGCAGTAGTAGTGGTAGTTATAGAAGTGGTAGGAGTGTCAGTATTAGTTGTAGTGGTAGTAGTGTTAGTATTATAATTATTTGTAGTAGGAGTACTAATAGTAGCAATTGTACTATTAGTAGAAGAAGTAGTAGTAGTAGTAATAGTAGTAGCAGTTG
Organism: Trichopus zeylanicus subsp. travancoricus; assembly: GCA_005019695.1. Lineage (NCBI taxonomy): Eukaryota > Viridiplantae > Streptophyta > Magnoliopsida > Dioscoreales > Dioscoreaceae > Trichopus > Trichopus zeylanicus. Next base: position 36,872 of record RXID01021436.1, on the reverse strand, counting down.
TAGTAATCATGGTTGTTGTTATTGTTGCAGTAGTAGCAGCAGTAGTTGCAGTTGGCATAGTACTAGGCGTAGTAGTTGTTGGAGTAGGGGTAGTAGTAGTAGTTGGAGTAAGAGTACTACCTCAATTGCGACTACTACTACAACTACTGCTACTATTATTGCTATTTCTGCTACTAATACTACTGCTACTATTGCCACTACTACTACTACTGCTACTGCTGCTACAACTATTACTACTACTACTACTACTACTAATACTAATTCTAATACTCCAACTACAACTGCTACTACTACTACTATTGCTACTACTATTATTCTAACTACTACTACTACTACTCCTACTACTACAACCACTCCTAACTCTCCTACTAGAACTACCACTACTTCTGCAACTCGAATTACTACTACTACCTCTGCTACTACTGCTGCCACTACTACGACTACTACAACTACTACTACGACTACTACAACTACTACTACTCCTACTACGACTGCTACTACTACTACTACTGCTATTACAACTATTCTAAGAACTAGTACAACTCCTAACTCTGCTACTACTACTACTACTACTCCTGCTACTCCTATAACTACTATTGCTGCTACTAATATTACTGCTACTACTGATGCTGCTACTACTACTACTACTATTTCTACCACTACTACTATTACTACTACTGCTTGTACTACTGCTACTACTACAACTCATTCTACTACTACTTTGTTGCTACTACTACTAATGCTACTACTACACTACTACTAGCAGGAGTTGTAGTCATAGAAGTTGTGGGAGACTTAGGAATAGTAGGTAGTAGCAGAAGTTGTAGGAGTATTAGGAGTAGTTGTAACAGTGGGATTAGTAGTAGTAGTAGTAGCAATAGTAGTAGTAGAAGTGGTAGGAGTGTTAGTATTAGTAGTAGCAGTAGTAGTACAAGTAGTAGTATTAATATTAGTAGTAGTAGTAGTAGTAGTAGTAATATACTAATTTTACTAGTAGTAGAAGTAGGAGTAGTAGTAGTAGTCCGTAGTTAGTATAGTAGCTGTTGTTGTTGTTGTTGTTGCAGAAGTGTGGCAGTAGTAGTAGCAAAAGTGTAGTAAGGGAGATGATTCAGAGTAGTAGTGCGTAGGAGTGGTTGGAGTGGGGTATTGTTATGTACTAGTAGTAGTATGAGGAATAGGGTAGTAGTAGTAGTAGTAGTGCTAGGAAAAGTAGTTGTAGTAGTAGTAGTAGTAGTACTAGGAGAAGTAGTGGTTGAATAAGTAGTAGTAGCAGCAGCGGCAGCAGTAATAGTAGTAGTCTTAGTGGCAGGAGTCATTGTTGTTGTAGTAGTAGTAGTAGAAGTAGTAGTTTTAATAGTAAAAGTAGTAGTAGTATTAGCAGTAATAGTAGCTGAGGTAGGAATAGTAGTAGTAGAAGTTGTAGCAATAGTAGTAGCAGTAGCAGTTGTAGAAGTAGTAGTAGCAGAAGTAGCAGTAGTAGCCATAGTGGTAATTGTAGTAGTAGTAGTAGATGTACTACTAATAGTAGTAGCAGCAGTAGCAGTAGCAGTAGTAGTAGTAGCTGTAGTTGTTGTTGTAGTAGTAGAATTAGTAGCAATAGTAGAAATTGTAGTAGTATTAGTTGTAGTTGCAGTAGGAGGACTAGTAGTAGTTTCAACAACATTAGTAGTGGTAGTGTAAGCTATAGTCACAGAAGTTGTAGTTGTATTAGTAGTTGTAGTAGTAGCAATCATAGTAGTTGTAGTAGTAGGTTTAGTAGTAGAAGTAGCAGATGTGCTATCTATAGCAGAAGTAGCAGCCATAGTAGTAGTAGCAGCAGTAATGGAACTACTAGCCATAGTAGTAGTAGTAGTAACAGTAGTAGTAGCGATAGCAGTAGTTGCAGTAGTTGCAAAAGTAGCTGTAGCAGTTGCAGCAGAAGCAGTACTAGTAGCGGTAGTCGTAGTAGTAGAAGTAGCAGCAGTTGCAGCAGAAGCAGTACTAGTCGCGGTAGTCGTAGTAGTAGAAATAGCAGTAGTTGTAATTGTAGTTTTAGTAGTTAGGGTAGTGCTCGTAGTACTAGTAATAGAAGCAGTAATAGTAGTAGTAGGAGAACTTGCAGTAGCAAAAGTAGTAGTAGTAGCAGTAGCAGATGTTGTAATTATCGTAGTAGCAGTAGTAGTAGTCATTGTAGTAGCAACAGCAGTAGTAGTAGCAGTAGTCCTAGTAGTAGTCGTAGCAGTAATAGTGCTACTAGTAGGAGCAGTCGTAGTAGTAGTAGTAGGAGAAGACGTAGGAATAGCAGTTGTAGTAGTAGTATTAATAGTAGTAATAGCAGTAGCATTAGCTGTAGTGGTGGTAGCAGTAGTAGCATTAGTAGCAATAGTAGCAGTAGTTGCAGCAGCATTTTTTAGCTGTTATAGTGATAGTAGTTGTAGTTGTTGTAGAAGTAGTTGCAGTTGTAGTAGTAGTTGGAGGAGTAGTAGTAGTTGTAGTGGTAATAGTAGTAGAAGTCGTAGCAGTCGTTGTAGTGGTCATAGCAGTAGTAGTAGTGGCCCGTAGTAACGGAAGTAGTACTAGTAGCAGTCTTAGTTGTAGTAGTAGTAGTAATAGTTGTTGTAATTATAAGAATAATAGTACAAGTAGTAGTAGTAGCAATCGTATTAGTAGTAGTAGTAGTAATAATACTAGTAGTTGTAGTATCTGTAGCAATAGTCGCTATTGTTCGAGTAGCTATAGTAGTAGTATCAAAAGTAATACTAGTACGAGAGGTAGTTGTAGTAGCAGTAGTAATAGTAGTATTAGTTGTTGCTGCTATAATTTTAGTTGTAGTAGCAGTTGTAGAAGTAGTTGTGGCAATTGTTGTAGTGGTAGTAGTTGTAGCGATTACTACAACAGTAGTAGTATTGTAATAGCAGTTGATGTAGTTGTAGCAGTAGTAGCGGCAATAGCAGTACAAGTAGCAGCAACTGCAATAGTAGTAGTGAGTAGTAGTAGTATTTGTAGTAGTAGTAGTAGTAGTAGTTGAGTAGTAGTAGTTGTAGTAGTAGCAGTAGCGGTAGTAGTAGTAGTAGTACTAGTAGTACTAAAAGAAGTAGTAGAAGCAATAGGAGTAGTAGTGGTAGCAGTAGCTGTCATTGTTGTTGTTGTAGCAGTAGTAGTAGTAACAATGGTAGAAGCAGTTGTTGTTGTTCTTGTTGTAGTGTAGTCGTAGTTGAAGTAGTACTAGTAGTACTAGTAGTAGTAGTCTAAATGGTAGGTGTCGTAGTTGCAGTAGTAATAGTAATAGGAAAAGTTGTAGAAGTATGACTAGTAGTAGTAGTAGCAGAGTTAGGAGCAGTAGTAATAGTAACAGTTGTAACTATAGTAGTAGCAGTAGTAGTAGTAGAAGTAGCAGTAGTAGAAGTAGCTATAGTAGCAGTAGTGGCAGTGGTAGTAGTGGTAGTAGAAGTAGTACTTAAAAGTAGTAGTAGTATTTGTAGTAGCAGTAGTAATCGCATCCTTAGTAGTATTAGTAGTAGTACAACTACTACACCCACTACAACTATTGGTACTACTACTACTGCTGCTGCTGCTAATACTACGAAGGTTGCTACTACTACTGCTACTACTATTGCTACTACTACTACCACAACTACTATTTGTGTTACTTCTACTACTACTACTCCAACAACCGCTGTTGCTACCACAGCTACTTTTGCTATTGCTACTTTTATGACTACTACTGCAACTACTACCATTATAACAACAACAACTACTACTACTACTACTACTACTACTCCAACCTCTGCTACTTTTGCTACTACTAATACTATTACTACTTTTACTATTACTACTACTACAACTATGACTCCTACCACTTAGACTAGTACTACTACAATAGCTATTGCGACTACTACAACAACAACTACTACTGGAACTACTGTTGCTGTTGTTATTGCTACTACAACTAAAATAGCTACTGCTACTACTACTACTACTATTACTACGACTATTGCTACTGCTATTACTACTAACACAGCTACAGCTACTACTACTGCTACTACTAAAGTTCCTCCAACTCCTACTGCTTCTACCACTATTTGTACTACTACTACTGCTATTGTTGCTGTTGTTGCTACTGCAACTACTGCTACTACTGCTGCTGCTGCTACTACTGCTACTACTACTACTACTACTACTGCTGCTGCTGCAAAATTGCTGCTGCTGCTACTACTGCTACTAGTACTCCTACTCCCAACTGCTTCTACTTCTACCACTCCTAGTACTACTACTACCCCTACTCCAACTACTACTACTACTACTACTACTACAACAACAACAACAACAACTACTACTACTGTTGTTGCTACTACCACTACAACAATGACAGCAACAACAACAACTACTATTACTTTTACTACTCGTACAGTTGCTACTACTACTACTCATACTACTACTGGTACAACAACAACAACCACTACTACTCCAAATACTACTGCTACTACTACTCCTAATAACTACTACTCCTACTCCTACTACCATTCCTACTCCTACACCTACTACTATTACTGCTGCTCTGAATACTAAAACAAACACTACAACTCTTACAACTACTCCTACTCCTACACCTACTGCTATTACAACTACTCCTACTACTAAGATAAACACAACTATTCGTAATACTACCACTCCTACTACTACTACAATTATTCCTAACACTCCTACTACTAGTACAACTTCTACTATTGCTATTACAACTACAACTTCAGCTACTACAACAACTACTACAATAGCTTCTGTTACTACAACTACTACTTCGACTACTACTACTACTCCTACTACTACTACTACTACTGCTGCTGCTACTGCTACTACTACTACTACTACTGATACTACTACTACTACAAATACCACTAATATTACTACCACCACTACTACTACTCCTCCTACTAGTACCACTGCAAGAACTATTACTACTACGACTACTACTATTCCTACTACTACTACCACCACTCCTACTACTACTTCATCTACTACTATTCCAACTCTTACTCCTACTATTTCTACTACTACTCCTCCTACTACTACTACTCCTACCACCACTACTACTATGACAACCGCTATTCATACTCCTAGTCCAACTCCTACTGCTACTACAACTACTATTACTATTGCTACGATGACTTCAACAACTATAGCTCCTACTACTACTCCATCTACAACTCCTACTGCTACTACTATTACTACTACAACTACTACAACAATAACAACGACAACTACTGTTGCTACTACCACCACCACTACTACTACTACTAATATTACTGCTGCTGCTGCTGCTACTACAAATATTACTGTTTCTGCTACTATTGCCGCTACCACAACTACTAGTACTACTACTCCTATGACAACAACAACAACAACTACTACTACTACTACTTCAACTACTACTCCTACTGCTATTGCTACTCCTACTACAACTACAACCACTACTACTACTACTACTACTACACCAGCTACTATTATTACTACTACCACAGCTACAGCTACTAGTACTACTACTACACAACTACTACTACCACTATTACTACTACCTACTACTACTGCTACTACTACTACTGTTGCTACTACCGCTACTACGACTACTACAACTACAACTACTCTATTGCTGCCATTACTCCGATAACTACAACTCCTACTACAACTCCTACTAATACTACTACTACCACTATAACTACAACAACTACTACAACTTCTACTACTGTTCCGACAATTAATGCAACTGCTGCTTCTCCTGAAACTGCTAGTACTACTTCGACTACTACTACTTCAATGCCTACAACTGCTGCTACTACTATGACAACTACTACTGCTATGCCTACAACTGCTAATACTGCTACTCCTACTAGTTGTACCACAACTACTATAACTCCTACTATAACTCTGACTCCATCTCTGACTCCTACTACTACTCCAGCTACTACTACTACTACAACAACAATAACTACTACTACTACTACTAACCCTACTCCAACTCCTACTACTACTCCTACTAATACTATTGCTACTATTGCTATAACTATTGCTAATACAACTACTCCTCCTCCTCCTCCTCCTCCTGCTAGTACTTCTATAATAGCTAATTCTACTACTACGACTACTTCTACTACTACTACTACTACTTGTACTTCCACTACAACAACAACAAGTACTACCACCACAACTACTACTCCTACTCCTACTACTACTACTACTACTACTACTACTACTACTACTAATCTAGCTACTACTTCTACTCCAACTGCTACTCCTATTATTACTCCTTCTACTACTACTACTACTACAACAACAACAATTACTACTACTCCTACTATTACTATGCTGCTACTCCTACTACTAATACTACTTCTTCTGATACTACTACTACTCCTAGCACTCTTACTACTTCAACTACTACTACTACTGCTGCTACTACTACAACTCCTACTACAGCTACAACTCCTATTACTACAACTACTCCTAACACTCCTACAACTTGAACTAGTACTACTCCTTCTACCACTACTACTAGTACACTCCTACTACAACTAGTACTACTACAACTACTAGTACTTCTTGTGCTGTTGCTACTACTACTACTGTGGCAACTACTACTATAATTGCTATTGCTACTTCTAGCGCTACTGCTACTACTACACTAATTCTACTACTTCTACAACTACTCATACTAGTACTACCATTAGTAGTAGTAGCAATAGTAGTTGTAGCGTTAGTAGTTGTTATAGCAATAGGGGGAGAACTAGTTGTAGTTGTAGTCCTAGTAGTTATAGTAGTAGTAGTTATAGTACTAGTTGTTGTTGTAGTAACAATTGTAGTAGTAGTAGAAGTAGCAGTCACAGTATTAGTAACAATAGTAGTAGTTGTAGCACAAGTAGCAGTAGGAGTTGTAGTAGTGGAAGTAGTAGTTGTAGTATTAGTAGTATTAGTAGTAGTAGTAGTAGTAGTAGTAGTAGTAGTAGTAGTAGTAGTAGTAGTAGTAGTAGTAGTAGCAGCAGCTGTAGTAGTGGTTGCAATAGTTGTAGTAGTAGTAGTAGTAGCGACATTATTAGTCATAGTGGTAGTAGAAGTAGTAGAGTAGTTGTAGGAGTAGTAGTTGTAGAAGTATTAGCAGTAGTAATAGTAGTAGTAGCATTATTAGTTGTAGTGGTACTAGAAGTTGTAGAGTAGTAGCAAGAGTAGTAGTAGTAGTAGTATTGGTTGTAGCAGTAGTAGTAGTAGCATTATTAGTTGTAGTGGTGGCAAAAGTAGTAGAGTAGTAGCAGGAGGAGTAGTAGTAGTACTAGTTTTAGCAGTAGCAATAGTAGTTGTAGTAGTCACAACTATAGTAGAAGTTAGAGGAGTAGCTGTAGTAGAAGGAGTAGTAGTAGTTGTCACCATAGTAGTATTGTTAGTAATAGCAGTAGAAGTATAAATACTAGTAGTGGCAGCAGTAATTATAGTAGTAGTCATAGTAGTAGTAGCAATAGTAAAAGTCATAGAATCAGTAGTTGTATGAGCAATAGTAGTAGTTGTTGTATTAATAATAGAGAAGTTAGAGTTGTGGTGTAGTGGTAGTAGTATTAGTAGTAGTATTAGCAGTACTTGTGCCAGTACTAGTTGTAGTAATAGTAGCATATGTAGTAGTAGTAGCACTAGTTATATCATTGGTACTAGGAGTAGTATTAGTAGAAATTATTGTAAGATTAGCAGTAGTAGTAGTTGTGGTTGTTGTAGTAGCAGTAATGGACGGAGTAGTGGTTGTAGTAATTATCGCAGAAGTCGTAGTAGTAGCACTAGTCATAGTAGTAGTAGAAGTAGTACTAGTAGCAATTACTATTGTATTAGCAGTAGTTGTTCTTGTGGTTGTAGCAGTAGCAAAAGTAATAGTAGCATTAATAGTAGAAGTAGTAGTTGTAGTATTAGGAGTAGCAATAGTAGTACTAGTTGTAGCAGTCGCAATAGTAGTAAAAGTAGTAGTAGCTATATTAGCAGCAAGAGGAGTAGTAGTAACAATAGGAGTAGCAGTAGTTGTAGATGTAGTTACATTGGTGGTAATAGTACTAGTAGTAGAAATAAATCTAGTAGAAGCAGTAATCGTAGTAGCAGTTATAGTAATAGTAGTAGCCATAGTAGTAGAGTAGTAGCCGTTGTAGCAGTAGTAGTAGTATTATAAGTAGTAGTAGTAGTTGGAGCAGAAGTGGTAGTAGTAGGACTGAAAGTAGCAATAGTAGTAGGAGTTAGAGTAGTAGTAGTAGTGGTAGTTGTTGTTGTTGTAGTAGTAGTAGTATTAGCAATAGTTAAAGGTACAATAGTATTAGTAGTTGAAGTATTTGTAGCAGCAACAGTAGTAGTAGTAGCTATAGTAGTAGTAGGAGTGGTAGTAGTGGTAGTAGCATTAGTAGCAGCAGTAGCAGTTGTAGTAGCAGCAGTAATAGTAATAGTAGTAGCAGTTGTAGTAGTAGGAGTAGTAGCAACAGTAGTAGAAGAAGTAGTAGTGGTGGTTGTAGTAGTTGTAGCAGTAACAGTAGTAGTAGCAGCAGTAGTAGTAGTAGGAGTCATAGTTGTAGCGGTAGTAGTAGGGGGAGGCGTAGTCATAGTAGTAGTATCAGTAGTTGCAGTAGTAGTAGTAGTAGCAGCAGCAGCAGCAGTAGTTGTATGAGTAGCACTCGTTGTAGTAGTTGGAGTAGTAGTAGTGGCGGTGGTAGGAATAGTATTAGTAGCAATAGTACTAGGAGTAGTTGCAATAGCAGTCGCTATAGTAATAGTTGTAGTTCTAGTAGTAGTAGTATTCGTAGTAGTAGTATTAGGATTAGTAGCAACAGTAGTTATTTTTGCAGTAGAAGTAGTAGTAGTAGTAGTAGTAGTTGCTGTTGTAGTAGTAGTAACAGCGGTTAGAGTGGTTGCAGAAAGAGTAGTTGGATTAGTTGCAATAGTAGTAGTAGTAGTAGTAGTAGTAGTAGTGGTAGTGGCTGTAGCAATAGTAGTAGTAGCAGTAGCAGTAGAAGTTGTAGTTGTTGTAGTAGTCAAAGTAGTCATAGAAGGAGCAGCGGTAGGAGTAGTACTAGCAATAGCAGCAGCAATAGTAATGTAGTAGTAGTAGCAGAAGTAGCAGTAGCCGTAATAGTGGTGCAGTTGGAGTACTATTAGCAGTGGCAGTTGCAGCAGTAGTAGTAGTAGGACTAGCTGTAGCAGTAGTAGGACTAGCTGTAGCAGTAGTAGTAGCAATAGGAGTAGGAGTGGTGGCAGTAGTTGTAGGAGTAGTAGCACTAGTAGTAGTAGGAGTAGTAGCAGCAGCAGCTATTGTAGGAGTGGTAGTCACAACAGTAGTAGTAGTAGCAGTAGCAGAACAAGATATTATTGTAGTAGTAATAGCAGCAGTAGCACTAGCATTCACAGTACTTGTAGCAATAGTGGTAATAGCAGTAGTAGTTGTAGCAGTAGTGGTAGATGTAGTAGTTATAGCAATAGTAGTTGCTATAGCTGTAGTAGTAGTAGAAGTAGCTGTATGTGTCACAGTACCAATGGTAGTAATTATAGTAGTAATGGTTGTAGTAGTTGTAGTAGTAATTATAGTTGTAGTAGTAGTTGTTGTAGTAGTTATTGTTGTTGGAGAAGAAGTAGTAGCATCATGAGTTATAATAGTAGTAGGAGTAGTCATAGCAGTAGTTGTAGTAAGGGTGAGACCAGTATTAGTAGTCATAGTAGTAGTAGTAGTAGTGTAGTAGTTATAGTAGTAGTAGAATTAGCAAAAGTAGTAATAGCAGTACTAGAAATAGCAGTAGCAATAGTCATAGTAGTAGTAGTAGTAGTGGTAGTAATAGTAGCATTAGTAGTAGTATCATCAGTAGTGGTAGCAGGAGGAATAGTAGCAGTAGTAGTAGTGGTAGTAGGAGTCAGAGTATAGTAGCTGTGATAGTAGTAGTAGTAGTAGTATTAGTAGTACTAGCTGCAGAAGTTGTTTTAGTAGTTCCTGTACGAGTAGCACTAATAGTAATAGCAACAAGAGTTATGGTAGTAGCAGTAGCAATAATAGTAGTAGTTATAGTAGTAGTGGTGGTAGTAGCAGTAGCAGTAGTAGTAGGAGGTGGAGTAGTAGTAGTAGTTCTGTCATGAGTAAGAGTAGTAGTAGTAGTGGCAGTAGTTGTTGTTGTTGTTGTTGTTGTTGTTGTAGTAGTAGTAGTAGCAGTTATAGCAGTAGTAGGGGTTGTGGTAGTAGGAGTAGCAGTTTGCCGGCAACATGAGTAGCGATAGTAGTGGTAGTAGCAGTAATAGTCGTAGAAGTGGCAGTAGTAGTAGTAGCTAATAGTGGTAGTAGTAGGAGTAGTCATAGTAGTAGTAGTAGCTAATAGTGGTAGTAGTAGTAATAGTAGTAGTAGTAGCAATTGTTGTAGTAGGCGGAGTAGTAGTATTAATAGCAATAGTAGTAGTAGTTGTTGTAATAGTAGCAGCAGTAGTAGCTGTAGCTTTAGTAGTAATAGCAGTAGTAGTAGCTAAAGTAGGAGTCACAGTAGTAGTAGTAGTAGTAGAAGTAGTAGCAGTAGCAATAGTAGGAGTAGTTGCAGTAGGAATAGTAGTAAGAGTAGTAGCAGCCGTAGTAGTAATAGTAGCTACAGTAGTATTTGTAGTAGTAGTAGTAGTCATGATAGGAGTAGTAGCAATAGTAAAAGTAGGAGTAGGAGATGTTGCAGTAGTAGTAGTCATAGTAGTAGCAGTTGTAGCACGGGTTATAGCTATAGCTGTAGTAGCTATAGTAGCAGTTGTAGTAATGGTGGTAGTAGTTGTTGTTGTAGTAGTAGTAGCAGTAGCAGTAGTGCTTACTAGTGGTAGCAGTTGTAGTAGTAGTAGTTGTTGTTGTTGTAGTAGTAGTAGTAGCTTCAAAAGCAATAGTAGTGGTAAGGGGAGTAGTAGTACTTGATACATTATCAAGTAGTAGTAGTATTAGCAACAGAAGCAATAGTGGTAGTAGCAGCAGCAGTAGTAGTGCTAGGAGAAGCACTAGTAGTTAGCAATAGTTCTAGTGATGGCAGTATCGGTTGTAGTAAGAGTAGTGGTAGTAGTAGTAGTAGCAGTAACAGTGGTAGTAGCCATATTAGAAATAGTAGTAGTAGTGGTGGTAGTAGTAATAGTAGCAGTTGTGGTAGTTGTGATAGCAGCAATAGCAGTAGTTGCTAAGCCATAGTTGTAGCAGTCGTAGTAGTAGTAGTAATAGTAGTGGCAGTAGTAGTAGACGTAGCAGCATCAGTAGCAGTAGTAGTATTAGTAGTGGTAGTTGTAGAAGTAGTAGTAGGAGTAGCAGCCGGAGTAGTAGCAGTAGTGGTAGAAGAAGTGGTAGTCGTGTTAGTAGTAGGAGATGCTGTACTTGCATTAGTCGTAGGAGAAGAAGTAGTAGGAGTAGTAGTAGTAGCAATATAGCAGAAGTAGCAGCAGTAGTAGTAGCAATAGTAGCAGTAGTAGCGCTACTAGGAGTAGTGTTAGTAGTAGTAGTGTAGTAGTAGTAGAAGTTGTATTAGAGGTAGAAGCAGTAGTAGTGGTAATAGCAACAGTAGAAGTAATAGTTGTAGCAGTAGTAGTATCAATAGTAGTAGGAGTAGTAGTAGCCACAGTAGTAGCAATAGTTGTAGAAGTACTAGTAGTAGCTATAGCTATAGTAGTGGTAGTAGTAGTAGCAGTAGCAGTTGCGACAGTAGTTAAAGCAGTAGACGTAGCAGCAATGTAGTTGTAGTAGTTGTAGTAGTAGGAGAAGTAGTAGTAGTTGTAGTAGTAGTAGCAGCAACAACAACAACAATTGTGGTGGCAGTAGTAGCAGTACTAGATATAGCATTAATTGCACAGTAGTAGAAGTAGTAATATTATAAGTAGTAGTAGTAGAAGTATTAGGAGTAGAAGAAGTTGTAGTAGTACTAGTAGCAGCAACTGTAGTAGTAGAAGTAGTAGTATTTGTGATTGTAGCAATAGTCATAGAAGTAGTAGTAGTGGTAGTACTAGTATTAGTAGTAGCAGTAGTAGTAGTAGTAGCATTGGTAGCTGTAGCAACAACAGCTGAAATAGCAGTAGGAGTTGTAGTAGTAGTAGTAGTAGTCTTAGTTATAGCCATAGTAGTAGTAGTCATAGTAGTAGTAGTAGTGGTAAAAGTAGTAGTTGTTGTTGTTGTTGTGCTAGTAGTTGTAGCTATAGTTATTAGTTGTAGCGTTTGTAGTAGTAGTAGTGGTAGAAGAAGTAGCAACAGTTGTAGTAGTATTTATAGTAGTAGGAGTAGCATTGGCAGTTGGACTGGTAATAGCAGTAGTAGTACTTATAGTTGTAATTGTTGTAATTGTTGTGGTACCAATAGGAGTTCTCGTAGGAGTAGTAGTAGTAGTAGTAGTTGCCGTAGTAAGAGGAGTTGTAGTAGTAGCAGCAATAGTAGTAGTAGTAGTAGCAGTAGCAGTAGTAGTAGTAGCAGTAGTAGTAAAAGAAGTGGTAGTCGTGTAGTAGTTTAAGTAGGAGTTATAGTTGAAGTAGTAGTAGTAGTAGCAATAGTAGGAGTAGTAGCAGTAGCAATAATAGTTGGAGTAGCAGCAGCCGCAGTAGTAATATTAGCAATAGTAGTAAAAGTAGGAGTAGTTGTATTAGCAGTCTTAGTCGGTGTTGTAGCTGTTGTAGTAGTAGTAGTGGTAGCAATTGTAGTAGTCGTAGTTGTAGATGTAGTAGTTGTAGTCCTTTTGACATCAACAATTATCGTAGTTGTTGTTGTAGTAGTAGTAGTAGCAGTACTCCTAGTAGTAGTGGCATTAGTAGGAGTAGTAGTAGTAGTAGCAATAGTTTTAGTAGCAGTAGCAGCAGCAGTAGTACTTACTAGTAGTAGCAGTTGTTGTTGTAGTAGTAGTAGTTATTGTTGTAATTATAGTACAAATAGTAGTTGTAGTAGTTGTTGTTGTAGTAAGGGGAGTAGTAGTTGTTGTTGTATTAGCAGTAATAGTAGTTGCAACAGCAAAAGCAATAGTAGTAGCAGCTGTAGTAGTAGCAGTGCTAGGAGTAGTACGTTTAGTAGCAATAGTAGTAGTGATAGTACTAGCTACTGTAGTTATAGGAGGAGTTGGTGAAGTAGAAATAGTAATAGTAGTAGCAGTTGTGGTAGTAACCATAGTAGTAATTGTAGTAGTAGTAGTACCAGTAGGACCAGTAGTACCACTAGTAGCGATAGTAGTAGTAGTTGTAGTAGGAGTAGAAGTTGTAGCATAGTAGTAGCAGTAGTGGTAGTAGTAGCAGCAACAACATCAGTAGTAGTACTAGTCGTAGTTGTAGTAGTAGTAGAAGCTATAGTAGTAGTTGTTGCAGCCATAGGAGTAACAGTACTACTGGTAGCAGCAGTAGTAGTTGTAGTCGTAGTGCCGCAGCAGTAGTAGTGGAAGATGTATTAGTTGTAGTAGTAGTAGAAGTAGTAGTAGGAGTAGCAATAGGAGTAGTAGTAGTAGTAGAATAAGCGGTAGTACTAGTATTTATAGCAGTAGAAGCAGTTATAGCAGAAATAGTAGTGGTAACAATAGTAGTAGTTGCTGTAGTAGTAATAGTAGTAGTAGTAGTAGAAGCAGTAGTAGTGGTAGTATTAGTAATAGCAGCTGCAATAGTAGCAGCAGTAGTTAGTGTTATAGCAGTAGTAGTTATTGTAGTAGTACTAGTAGTAGCAAAAGTAGTAGCAGTACTACCAACAATTGTAATAGTTGCAGTAGAAGCAATAGTGGAAGCAGTTGCCATAGTAGTACTTGTAGTAGTAGTAGTAGTAGTAGTAGAAGTAGTACTAGTAGCAATAGCAGCAATAGTTGTAGTGCTAGTGGTAGTTGTTGTAGAAGTGGTAGTAATAGCAGCAGCAGTAGTAGTAGTGCTAGTAGTAGTTGTATTAGTAGTAGAGTAGCATTAGTAGTAGAAGAAGTTGTAGCATTAGTAATAATAGTAGGAGAAATTAAAGTAGTAGCAATAGCCGTAATAGTTGGAGTAGCAGTAGTAGCAGTAGTAGCTATATTTGAAGTATTAGCAGTAGTAGTGGTAGTACTAGCAATAACAGAAGTAGCATTAGTAGTAGCAGTTGTATTAATAGTAAGAGAGATAGTAGCTGTAGCAGTTGTAGTAGTTATTGTTCTAGTAGCAGTAGTTGCATTAGTATTAGCAGTAGTAATAGTTGTAGTCGTAGTACTAATAATAGAATTAGTAGTAGAACTAGTAGCAGCAGCAGTGGCAATAATAGTACAAGTACTCATATCGTAGTAGTAGTAGTAGAAGAAGTAATAGTAGTAGTCACAATTACAGCAGCAGCAGCAGCCGCAGCAGTAGTAGTTACAGCAACAGTAGTAGTAATAGTAGTAGTAATAACTATAGTAGTAGCAGTAGTAGTTGGAGTAGTAGCAATAGTGGTTGTAGTGGTAGTAGTAGTAGAAGTAGTAGTTATAGAACCAGTAGCAGTAGTAGCAGCAATAGTAGTAGTTGCGGAAGTAATAGTAGTAGTTGTTGTAGTAGCAGCAGCAGAAGTAGTAGTTGCAGTAGCATTAGTATTAGCAGTCGCAGTCATAGAAGTTGTTGTTGTTGTAGTAGTATCAGCAGTAGTAGAAGTAGCGGTAGTAGTGGTAACCATATTAATAGTTGCAGTAGTTGTAGAAATAGTAGTAGTAGCAGAAGTAGTAGTAGTAGTAGTAGCAAGGGTAGTTACAGTTGTAGCAGTCGGAGTGGAAGCATTAGGAGTAGTTGCTATAGCAGTTGTACTAATAGTGGAAATAGGAGTAGTAGTAGTAGTAGCTATTGTAGTAGTAACAGTATTGTAGTTGTAGTAGTAGCAGTAGCAGTAGTAATAGCGATAGTAGCAGTAGCAGCAGCTACGGTAGTAGTAGCAATAGTAGTAACAAACGTAGTAGTCGTAGTAGCAGAAGTAGTAGAATAAGTAGTAGCTGTGGTAATAGTAGTATTAGTATTAGTAGAAGTAGTAGCAATATCAGTAATAGTACTAGTAGTAGTAATAGTATTAGTAGCAATAGTAACAGTAGCCACAGTAGCTGTGCTAGTGGGATTAGTAGTAGTAGCAGTAGAAGTAGTAGTAGTAGCAGTAGTAGGGTAGTAATAGTAGTAGTAGTAGTAGTAGCAGTAGTAGCAGTAGTCGTAGCAGTTACAGCAACAGTAGTCGTACTAGTAGCAGAAGTAGTTGTTATGGTAGCTACAGTAGTACTAGTACTAGTAGCAGTGGCAGTAGTAGTATTAGTAGTAGTAGTAGTACTAATAGCAGCAGTAGTAGTAGCACTAGTTGTGTTTGTAGTAGTAGCAGCACTAGTAGTAGCAAAAGTAGTAGCTGAAGTAGTAGTAGTAGTAGCAGTAGCTGTTGTAGTAGTAATAGAAATTGAAGCAGCAATAGGGGTTGCAGTAGCAATAGCAGTAGTGGTAGGACAAGTGGTAGTAGTAGAAGTAGTAGAAGGAGGCAGAGGACAATTAGCAGCAGTAGTAGTAGGAGAAGTAGCAGTAGAAGCAATAGCTGTAGTAGTAGCACCATCAGTAGCAATAGAAGTAGTAGTAGCAGAAGCAGTAGTAGTAGTAGTAGTAGTGGTAGTAGAAGTAGTAGTAGCACTAGATATAGTAGTAGTAGTAGCCATAGCAGTTGCTGCAGTAGTCGTTGTAGCAGTAGTAGTAGAAGCAATAATTGCAACAGCAGTGGTAGCAGTTGTAGTAGCCGTAGCAGTAGTAGTAGTAGTAATAGTAGTAGTAGTAGTAGCAGTAGTATTAATAGCAGTAGTAGTACTAGCAATAGTAGTAGCCGCAGTAGCTGTAGTTGAAGTATTAGTAGTAGTAATAGTAGTAGAAATAGCATTAGTTATAGTAGTAGCATTAGTTGCAGTAGCAAGAACAGTATTAGTAATACAAGGTGAAGTAGTAGTAGTAGCAATAATTGTTGTAGCAGTAGTAGTAGTTGGAGTAGTAGTACTAGTAGTAGTAATAGTAGTAGTAGCAGTAGTAGTATTATTATTATTAGTATTAGTAGTAGTAGTAGCATCAGTAGTAGTAAAAGTAGTCGTAGAATAAGTTGTGGTAGTAGTAGGAGTAGTAGTAGCAGAAGTGGCAGCTATAGTAGCAGAAGTAGTTGTAGTAGTTATTGTAGCAGCAACAGTAGTAGTTGTTTTAAAAGTAGCTATGGCAGCAGTAGTAGTAGTTGTAGTACTAGTAGTAGTTAAAGTAGTTATAGCAGCAACCACATAAGTAGCAGTAGTAGTAGCAACTATAGCAGTAGTGATGGTAGTGGCAGTGGTAGTAGTAGTAGTAGTTGTTGTTGTTGTAGTAGTAGCAGTAGCGGTATTTGTAGTAGTAGAAGTGTCCCAGTAGAAGTGTCGTATACTACTACCACCACCACCACCACTACTACTATGACACTTCAACTACTACAAATACCGCTACTCCTAGTACTACAACAACAACTACTACTACTACTACTACCATCATTTCTAGCAGTAGTGATGGTAGTGGCAGTAATAGTAGTAGTAGTAGTTGTTGTTGTTGTTGCTGTAGTAGGAGTGATAGTATTAGCGATAGTAGAAGTAGTAGTGGTAGTAGTAGTGGTGGTGGTGGTGGTAGTAGTAGTAGTAGTAGTAGTAGTAGTAGCAGTTGAAGTACAGTAGTTGTAGAAGGAGTAGTAGTAGTAGAAGTAATAGTAGCAGTGGTAGCAGTCGCAGTAGTAGTAGTACAAGTAGTAGTTGTTGTAGTAGGAGTGGCAGCAGCAGCCTCATAGTTGCAGCAGTTGCCGCATTAGTAGTAGTTGTAGTAGTATTAGTAGTGGTTGTGGTAGGAAGAGTAGTTGTTTTAGTAGTAGTAGTAGATGTAGTAGTAGCGATATTAGTTGTAGTAGTAGTAGTAGTAATTTTTGTAGTAGTAGTAGTAGAAGTAGTAGTTGTTTTTGTAGTAGCAGTAGTAGTAGTAGCTATAGTAATAGTAGTAGCAGTTGTAGAAATAGTAGTTGTAATTACAATAGTAGTAGTAGTAGCAATTATATCTGTAGTAGCAGAAGTTGTAGTAGTATTGTAGCATTAATAGTAGTAGAAGTAGTAGTAGTAGCGGTAGTAGTTGTAGTAGTTATAGTACTGGTACTGTAGTAGCAGTGATAGTGGTATCAACAATAGTAGTAGTAACAGTTGCAATTGTAGTGGGAGAAGTATTTGTAGTATTAGTAGAAAAAGTAGTGGCGCATTTATAGTAGTAGTACTAGTAGTATGAGTAGTCATAGTAATAGTAGCAGAAGGAGTAGTAGTTGTACTAGTAGTAGTAGTAGTAACATGAGTAGTAGAAGTAATAGTAGTGGCAGTAGTAGTAGTGGTGCTAGTAGCAGTAGTAGTAGGTGTAGTAGTTGTAGTAGTAGAAGTTGCATCAATTCTGGTAGTACTCGGAGTTGTAGTAGTAGTAGATGTCATAGCGTTAGAAGTAGCAGACGTAGAAGTACTAGTAATAATAGTTGTAATAGTAGTTGTAGCAGTAGTATTAGTAGTAGTAATTGGAGTAATTGTAGCAGTAGTAGTTGTAGTAGTAATAGTAATTATAGAAGTAGGAATGGTGTTGCGATACGGATTGGTCTTTGAGAAGGAGTACTAGGTGTAGTCTTAAGAGTAGCAGTAGTTGCAGCAATAGTGGTAGTATCTGTAGTGGCAAAAGTAACAGTAGTAGCAGCAGTAGCAGTTGCTGTTGTAGCAGTAATAGTAGTAGTTGTAGTAACAATAAAAGGAGCAGTGTTAGCAGTTGTAGCATTAATAGCAGAAGTCATCATAGTAGTAGTAGAAGTAGTAGTAGAACTAAAGGTAGTAGTAGCCATAGTTGTAGCAGAAGTAGTAGTAGTCATGGTATTCGTTGTGGTAGTAGTACTATTAGTATTAGTATTAGTAGTATTAGTAATAGTTATATTGTAGTAGAACTATTTGTTGTAGCATTATTTGTAGTAGTAGTATTAGTTGTAGTAGAAGTAGTAGTAGTAGTAGTAGTTGGAGTAGTAGTAGAAGTAGCAATAGTAGCAGTAGTTGCAGTAGTGGTAGTAGTAGCTGTGGTAATCGTAGTAGTAGTTATAGTAGTAGTAGTAGTACTAGAAGTAGCAATAGTAGTAGTAGTAGTGGTAGTAGTAGAAGCAGCAGTAGAAGTAGTAGCAGTTGTAGTAGTAGTAATAGTAGCAAGAGCAGCAATAATAGCAGTAGGAGTAATCATAGTAGTAGAAGGAGTAGCAGTAGCAAGAGTTATAGTAGTAGAAATAGTAGCAGCTGTAGTCGTTCTAGCGGCAGTGGTAGTAGGAGGAGGAGAAGATCTAGTAGTGGCAGCAGTAGTAGTAGTAGCAGTATTAGTGGTAGTAGTAGTGGTTGGAGTAGTAGTAGAAGCAACAGCGGTAGTAGCAGTAGTGTTAGTAGTAGAAGTAGTAGCAGTAGTACTATAGCAGCCATAGTAGTTGTAGTAGTGGCTGTTGTAGTTGTCATAGTAGTAGTCATAGTAGTAGTCATTGTAGTAGCAGTAGTAGCCTCAGTGCCAGTAGTAGCGATTGTGGCAATTTTAGCAGTCGTAGCAGAAGTAGTAGTAGCAGCAATAGTAGGAGAAGTTGTAGTAGAAGTAGCAGTTGTTGTAGTTATTGTAATAGTAGTTGTAGTAGCAATACTAGTTGTAGCAGCAGTAGTAGTTGAAACTATAGTATTAGTTGGAGTAGCGATAGGAGTAGTAGCTAAAGTAGTTGGAGTAGTAACATTAATAGGGGGAAGTAGTAGTCGTAGCAGAAATAGTAGTTGTAGTAGTAGTAGTATTTTTAATAGAAGTAGTAGTAGCAGTAGGAGCAATAGTAGTAGCACTAGCAGTTGTAGTAGCAATTGTTTTAACAGTAGTAGTTGTCGCGGCAAAAACAAGAGCAGTAGTAGTGTAGCAGTAGTAATTGTAGTAGTAGTAGCAGTAGTAGCTGTCTTGTAACAGTAGTAGTAGCAGTCGTAGTTGTTGTTGTAATAGTATTAGTAGTAACTGCGAAAGTAGTACTAGAAGTGGAAGCAGTAGCAGAAGCAGTATTAGTTGTGTTAGTAGTAGTAATAGTAGTTGGAGCGAGAGTAGTAGCTGCAGGGGTGGCTCTAGTTGCTGTAGTAGTAGTTGCAACGGTAGTAGAAGTACAAGTAGTATCATTTGCAGCTATTGCAACAGTAGTAGTAGCAGTAGTTGCCATTGTAGCCAGTGTACTATTAGGAGTAGAAGTAGTAGTAGCAGTAGAAGTAGTATCAGTTGTAGTTGTAGTAGTAGTAGCAGTTGTAGTGGTAGCCGCTGTAATGGAAGTAGTAGTAGCAGTATTGGTAGTAGTAGTAGTAGTAGCAGTTGTAGTCGTAGCAGTAGTAGCAACAGTTGCAACAGTAGAAGTAGCAGTAGTTGTAGTTTTAGTAGTAGCAATTGTAGTCATAGTAGTAGTACTGGTAGTAGCAGTTGTTGTAAAAGTAGTTGTAGAAGTCGTAGTAGTTGCAAAAGCAGTAGAAGCAATAATAAGTGCAGTAGTAGTAATAGTAGTAGTAGAAGCAATATTTGCAGTAGTAGCAGTAGTAGTAGTAATAGTATTAGCAGTAGTAGCTATAGTAGTAGTAGTAATAGTAGTAGTATGAGCAGTAGTAGTAGTAGTAGTAGTAGTCGAAGGAGTAGCATTGTAATAGAAGTAGCAATAGTATCATTAGTAGTATTAGTAGGATTAGTAGCCACTGTAATAGTAGTAGTAGTAGTTGTAGTAGCAACAGCAGCAATAAAAGCAGTAGGTGTAGTCGTAGTAGTAGAAGTAGTAGTAGTAGCAAGAGTTATAGTAGTGGAAGTAGCCGTAGTAGAAGTAGTAGTAGCAGTAAGAGTTATAGTAGTAGAAGTAGCTATTGTAGAAGTAGTTGTAGCTGTAGTCATTGTAGTAGCTATGGTAGTAGGAGGAGGAGCAAATGTAGTAGTAGCAATCATAGTAGTAGTAGCAGTATCAGTAGTAGTAGTTGTTGGAGTAGTAGTAGAAGCAGCAGCAGTAGTAGCAGTAGTAGCAGCAGTAGTAGTAGCTGCAGTAGTAGTAGTTGTAGTAGTGGCTGTTGTAGTAGTCATAGTAGTAGTCATAGAAGTAGTCGTAGTAGTAGCAGTAGTAGGAGAAGTAGTAGTAGATGTAGTAACAGTCATAGCAGAAGTAGCAGTAGTAGTAGCAGTTGTGGTAGTCATAACAGTCATAGCGGAAGTAGTTGTAGTATCAATAGTAGGAGAAGTAGTAGTAGATGTAGTAGCAATAGTAGTCGTTATTGTAATAGTAGTTGTAATAGCAATACTAGTTGTAGCAGTAGTAGTGGTTGAAACTGTGGTATTAGTAGGGGTAGAAGTAGTAGTAGTAGCTGAAGTAGTAGCAGTAGCAGTAGTAGCAGTAGTAGTATTAGTAGTAGTAGTAGTAGTATTTTTAGAAGAAGCAATGGTAGTAGTAGTAGTAGTAGAAGTTGTAGTAGCAATTATTTTAGTAGTAGTAGTAGTGTAGCAATAGTAATAGTAGTAGTAGCAGTAGTAGAAGCAGATATCGTAGTCATAGTAGTAGGAGCAGTAGCAGTAGCCATTGTAGCAGTTGTTGTAGTTGTTGTAATAGTATTAGTAGTAATTATGGAAGCAGTACCAGAAGTAGTAGCAGTAGCAGAAGTAGCATTCATTGTATTTGTAGTAGTAATAGTAGTTTGAGCAAGTGTAATAGCGGCAGGGGTAGCACTAGTTATAGTAGTAGTAGTAGTAGTAGCAGCAGCAACAGCAGAAGTAGTTGCAGCTGTTGCAACAATAATAGCAGCAATATTAACAATAGTAGTAGTAGCAATCGTTGTCGTTATAGCAAGTGTACTATTATAAGTAGAAGTAGTAGTAGTAGTAGAAGTAATCATAGATGTAGTAGTAGTATTAGTAGTAGCAGTAGCAATAGTACTACTACTACTAGTAGTTGTAGTACTAGTGCCAGTAGTATTGGTAGCCGTGGTAATAGAAGTAGCAGTAGTAGTAGTAATAATAGTAGCAGTAGTAGTCGTAGTAGTTGCAGTAGTAGTAGTAGTCGCAGTAGTTGCAGTAGTAGAAGTAGCAGTAGTTGTGGTTGTAGTAGTAGCAGTAGTAGTAATAGTAGTAGTAATAGTAGTAGCGGTAGTTGTGAAAGTACTTGTAGTAGTACTAGTAGTTGTTGCAATAGTAGTAGAAGCATTAGTAGGAGCAGTAGTAGTAATAGTAGTAGTAGTAGAAGCAATATTTGCAGTTCTTGCAATAGTAGTAGTAATAGTATTAGGAGTAACAGTAGTAGTAGTAGTAGCAGCAACAACAATAGTAGTAGTCGAAGTTGTAGCGGTGTAGTCGCTATAGTAGCTGTAGCATTAGTAGTTGTAGTAGTATTAGTAGCCCTTATAGTAGTAGTAGTAGTAGTAGTAGTAGGAATAGTAGCATTAATAGTGATAGTAGTCGTAGTAGCAAAAGTAGTGGTAGTAGCAAGAGTTGTAGTAGTAGAAGTTGTCGTAGTAGAAGTTGTGGTAGCTGTGGTCATTGTAGCAGCAGTGATAGTTGGAGGAGGAGGACGTAGTTGTAGCAGTAGCAGTAGCAGCAGCAGCAGTGGTAGTAGTAGTAGTAATAGTAGTTGAAGTAGTAGTAGAAGCAGCAGTAGTTGTTGCATAGTGTTAGTAGTATAAGCAGCAATAGTAGTAGCAGTAGTAGCAACAGCAATAATAGTAGCAGTAGTAGCAGCAACTATAGTAGTAGTTGTAGTAGTGGCTGTTGTAGTAGTCATAGTAGTAGAAGTAGTTGTTGCAGCAGTGTTAGTAGCATAAGCAGCAATTGTAGTAGCAACAATAATAGTATTAGTAGTAGTAGCAGCAGCTATAGTAGTAGTTGTAGTAGTGGCTGTTGTAGTAGTCATAGTAGTAGCAGTAGTAGCCGCAATGCCAGTGGTAGTGGTTGTAGCAGTCATAGCAGTCGTAACAGAAGTAGTAGTAGCAGCAATAGTACGAGAAGTAGTAGTAGTAGTAGTTGTTGTTGTAATAGTGGTTGTAGTCGCAATACTAGCTCTAGCAGTAGTAGTAGTTGCAACTGTTGTATAAGTAGGAGTAGCAGTAGTAGTAGTAGCCAAAGTAGTAGCAGGTTTAACACTAGTAGGAGGCGTAGTGGTTGTAGTAGAAATATTAGTTGAAGTAGTCATAGTATTTTTGGTAGTAGTAGTAGTAATAGTAGCAACAGTAGTAGCACTTGCAGTTGTAATACCAATTGTTTTAGCAGTGGTAGCAGTTGCGGCAAAAATTGCAGTAGTAATAGTAGTAGTAGTAACAGTAGTAGTAGTAGTAGCAGTAATCATTGTAGCAATAGTAGTAGTTGTTGTAATAGGATTAGTAGTAATTGCGAAAGTAGTATCAGAAGTAGTAGTAGTAGCAAAAGCAGTATTTGTTCTATTAGTAGTCATAATAGTAATTGGAGCAAGAGTATTGGCAGCAGGGGTAGCACCAGTTGCAATAGAAGTACCAACAACAGTAGTTGATGTTGTAGTAGTAGCAGTTGCTTCTGTTACAGTAGTAGTAGTTGCAGTAATTATCGTTGTAGCAAGTGTACTATAAGGAGTAGAAGTAGTAGCAGTAGTAGAAGTAATCGGAGAAGTAGTAGTAGTAGTAGCAAGAGTAGTACTATTAGTAGTAGTTGTAGTAGTAGTAGCAGTAGCAGTGGTAGCCGCAATAATAGAAGTAGTAGTAGCAGTAGCAGTAGTAGCAGTCGTAGTACTAGCAGTAGTAGCAATAGTTGCAGTAGTAGAAGTAGCTGTAGTTGTAGTCGTAGTAGTAACAGTAGTAGTTATAGTAGTAGTATTAGTAGTAGCAGCAGTTGTAAAAGTAATTGTAGTAGTAATAGTAGTACTAGTAGTGGCAGCAGTTGTAAAAGTAGTTGTAGTAGAAGCAGCAATAGTAGTAGCAGTAGAAGCATTATAGGTGCTGTAGTAGTATCAGTAATAGTAGTAGTGGAAGCAATATTTGCAGTGGTGGCAGTAGTAGTAATAGTATTTATTGTAGCCGAAGTAGTAGTAGTAGTTGAAGAAGTATTAGTGTAGTAGCAGTAGTAGGAGTAGCATTAGTAGTAGTAGTATTAGTAACCGTTGTAGTAGTAGTAGTAGTAGTAGCAACAACAACAGTAATAGCGGTTGGAGTAGTCGTAGTAGTAGAAGCACAAGTAGTAGAAAGAGTTGTAGTAGTAGCAGTAGCCGTAGTCGAAGTAATAGTAGCTGTAGTCGTTGTAGCCGCAGTGGTAATAGTGGGAGGAGAAGACGTAGTAGCAGCAGCAGCAGCAGTAGTAGTAGTAGTATTAGTGGTAGTAGTAGTTGTAGTTGGAGGAGGTGTAGTCATAACAGTAGTAGCAGTAGTTGCAGTATTAGCAGTAGTAGTAGCAGTTGCAGCTGTTGCAGTAGCAGCAGTGGCAACAATAGTGGTAGTAGTAGTAGTATTAGCAGTAGTTGTCATAGTAGCAGTAATAGTATTAGGAGTAGTAGTAGAAGTAGCAACTGCTACAGTAGCCGCAGTAGCAATAATAGTAGTAGTGGTAGTAGTATTAGCAGTAGTTGTCACAGAAGCAATAGTAGTATTAGTAGTAGTAATAGTAGTAGTAGTTGCCGTAGAAGTAGCAGCAGTAGTCATAGCAGTAGTTGTCGTAGCTATAGTAATAGAAGTCGTATTTGCAGTAATAGTAGTGGTAGGAGTAGTAGTAGTAGCAGTAGTTGGAGTAGCAGAAGCAGCAGCTGTAATAGTAGTAGAAATAGCAATATATGTTGTAGTAGTTATAGTACTGCCAGTAGTAGCAGCAGCAGTAGTAGCAGTTGAAGTAGTAGTAGTTGTTATTGTAGGAGTAGTAGTAGTTATAGTAGTTGTAGTAGTGGTTACAATAGAAGTACAAGTAGTAGAAGTAGTTGTAGTAACTATAGTAGTAGAAGCATGAGTAGCTGCCTTAGTTGTAATAGTAGTAGTATCAGTAGCAATAGTAGTAGCAGTGGTAGTAGTAGTAGTAACAGTGTTTGTAGCAGCAGCTATTGTAGTAGTAGTAGCAGTTGAAGCAGTAGCAGTTTAGTAGCAGTAGTAGTATTAGTAGGAGAAGTCATAGTAGTAGTTGTAGTGGTCGTGATAACAACAACAATAACAGTAGTTGTTGTTGTTGTAGCAGCAGCAGCGGTAACAACGACAGCAGCTGTAGTATTCGCAAAAGTATTAGTAGTAGTGGTAGTAGCCAAAGCAACAACAGCAGTAGCAATAGTAGTAGTAGTAGTAGTAGAAGAAGAAGAAGTAGCAGCAGTAGTAATAGTAGTAGTAGTAGTAGTGGTAGCAGTAGTAGTAGTAGTTATAGTAGTAGTAGGAGCAATAGTAGTACAAGTAGTAGTTGTAGTAGCAGTAACAAGAATAGTTGTAGTAGCACTAGTTGTAGCCGTAACAGTTGTAGCCCTAGCAACAGCAGCAGCAGCAGCAGTAGTAGTTGATGTACTAGCAGCTGTTGTAGCAGTAAGAGTTATTGTTGTAGTACTAGTACTAGTAGTAGTAGTAGTAGCAACAGTAGCAGCAGAAGGAGAAGTAGTGGTAATAGCAGCATAAGTAGTTGTGGTAGTAGCAATAGTAGTAGCAGTAGTAGTAGTAGCACTAGTAGTAGTAATTGATGTAGTAGGAGTAGCGGTGGTAGCAATCGGTGTAGGAAAATAAGTGGTAGTAGGGATAGTAGTAGCTGTAGTAGTTGTACTTGCAGTTGTAGCAGTAGTAGTAGCAGCAATATTAGTGCTCAGTTGTGGTAGTGGCAACACCAGTATTAATTGAAGTAGTTGCAGTAGCAGCAGAAGTAGTAGTAGTAGCATTAGTCATTGTAGCTGTAATAATAGTAGTAGTCAAACTAGTAGAAATAGTAGCAGTAGTAGTAGCAGAAGTAGTAGTAGTAGTAGTTTGAGCAATAGTAGTGGTAGTAGTCTTAGAAGTTGTAGCAGTAGTAGTAGTAGTAGCGGGAGTAGTAGTAGTAGTAATAATAATAATATAATTAGTATTAGTCATAATAGTATTAGTAATAATAGTATTGTAGTGATAGTATAAGTCGTAGCAGTATTTTAAGTAGTAGAAGTTGTAGTAGTACTCGGATAAGTAGTAGTGGTAGTAGTAGTTGTAGTAGCAGTAGTAGTAGTAGTAGTAGGTGTTGTAGTAGTAGAAGTGGCCATTGTAGCAATAGTTGCAGTAGTTGCAGAATTTGTAGTAATAGTAGTTGCAGTAGTAGGAGTACTAGTACAAGTAGTAGCAGAAGTAGTAGTAGCAAAAGTAGTACTAGTAGTAGTAGTAGCATCAATAATAGTAGCAGTATTAGTAGCAAGAGTAGTAGCAATAGCACTAATAGTAGTAGTAGTTATTGTAGTTGTATTAGGAGTAGGAGAACTAGTAATAGTAGTGGCAGTAGTAGCTGTAGTAGTTGTAGTAATTGTAATAGTAGTAGTAGTAGCAGTAGTAATAGTGGTATTAGTAGTACCAGTAGTAACAACGATATTGGTAGTCATAAGAGTAGTAGAAATAGTAGTAGGAGTAGTAGTAGGAGGAGGAGGAGGAGTAGTAGTAGTAGTAGTAATAGTAGTAGTAGTAGTAGTAGTAGTAGTAGTAGCTATAGTCGCAGTAGTAGTGCTAGTGGTAGTAGTAGTACCAATATTAACAGCAATAGTAGTAGTAGCAGGAGAAGTAATAGAAGTAGTAGTAGTAGTAGTGGTGGTGGTGGTAGTAGCAGCAGTAGTAGTAGTAATTGCAGTAGTCGTAGCTGTATTACTATTAGTATTAGTAGTAGTAGTATTAGTAGCAATAGAACTCGAAGTATTTTTAGTAGTAGTTGTTATAGTAGTAGTTGTTGTTGTTGTAGTAGTAGTAGCAGTATATGTAGCAATTGTAGCAGAAGTTGTGTAGTAGTAGCAGAAGCAGTTGAAGCAAAAGTAGCAGCAGCAGCAGCAGTAGTAGTAGTAGCAGTTTTAGTAGTAGTAGAAGTAGTAGTACTAGTAGTTCTAGTAGTAGTGGTAGCGGTAGTGGCAATAGTAGTGGCAATAGTAGCAGCAGTAGTACAATTGGAGTAGTTGTAATAGTAGTGAAAGTAGCAGCATCAGCAGCAGTAGTAGTTGTCATTCGAGTGTAGTGGTAGTAGTAGCGGTTGGAGTACTAGGCATAGAAGACGTAGTAGTGTTAG
Organism: Trichopus zeylanicus subsp. travancoricus; assembly: GCA_005019695.1. Taxonomy (NCBI): domain Eukaryota; kingdom Viridiplantae; phylum Streptophyta; class Magnoliopsida; order Dioscoreales; family Dioscoreaceae; genus Trichopus; species Trichopus zeylanicus. The sequence goes on along the minus strand of RXID01021436.1, from coordinate 10,703 downwards.
GAGGAGGAGGAGGAGGAGGAGTAGTAGTAGTAGTGGTACTAATAGCAGTAGGAGTAGTAGGAGTGTTACTACAATTACTACTACCACCAATGCTACTGCTACTAATGCTACTATTACCACTACTACTACTAGTACTACTAATAACACTACTACGTCTTCCCCTATTACTATTACTACTATTAGTTTCCCTACTACTACTACTACGACTATTATTACTAATATTACTATTACAACTACTACTTCTACTACTCATTATACTATAACTCTACTGCTACTACTACTACTGCTACTCCTATTACTTCTACTACCACTGCTGCCACAACTACTACTACTATTATTTTCCCTACTACTGCTACTACTATTACAAATACTACTTCTACTACTCATTCTACTACAACAATAACTACTATTACAACAACAACTTCTACAACTCATTCTACTATAACTACTACTGGTATTACTACTACTACTACTACTACTACTACTCATTCTACTACAACTCTGCTACTACTACTACTAATGCTACTAGTAGTCTACTATAATAGGAGTTGTAGTCATAGAAGTTGTAGGAGTGTTAGGAGTAGTAGGTAGTAGTAGAAGTTATAGGAGTATTAGGAGTTGTTGTAGCAGCAGTAGTAGTAGTAACAGAAGCAGCAGTTGTAGTAGTAGTAATAGCAGCAGTAGTTGTAGTAACCGTAGTACTACTGTAGCTTTACTATCAGTAGTAGTTGTAGTAGGTGTAGTTGTAGTAGCAATTGTTGTAGTAGTAGTATTAGTAGTAGTAGCTATTATTGTTGGTGTTGCTGTAGTAGTGGTAGTAACAGTAGTAGTAATAGTAGTAGGAGATGGTTTAGATGTAAAGGTAGCCGTACTTGTAATTGGTGTAGGGTAGTAGTAGTACTAGTAGTACTATGAGAAGTAGTGGAAGTAGTAGTAGTAGTAGCAGCAGCAGTAGTAGTAGTCGTGGTCTAGGTGGTAGGAGTCGTAGTCATAGTCATAGTAGTAGTAGTAGGACTAGTAGTAGTAATAGTAAAAGTAGTAGTAGTATTAGCTGTAGTAGTAGTAGTACCAGTTGTAGCAGTAGTAGTTGCAGTAGTAGTCATAGAAGTAGCAGTAGCAAAACTAGCAGTTATAGCAGTAGTGGTACTTATAGTAGTAGTAGTAGAAGTAGAATTAATAGTAGTAGTAATAGTTGTAGTAGTAGCAGTAGTAGCTGTAGTGGTAGCAACCTTAGTAGTATTAGTTGTAGTAGCAGTATTAGTAGCATTAGTTGTAGCAGTTGTAATAGATTTGGTAGTAGTTGAATTAGTCGCAGTAGTAGTAGGATACGTTGTAGTAGTAACAGTAGTGCTAGTAGCGTAGCAGTAGTAAAAATTATAGTAGTATTAGTAGTAGTTGCTACAGCAGTAATAGTAGAGGTAGTATTAACTGTAGTCACAGAGGTTGCAGTTGCAATAGTAGTAGTTGCAGTAGTACATGCAGTAGTAGCTGTAGCAGAAGTAGTTGCTATAGTTGTAGTAGTACCAGCAATAGTGAAAGTACTAGAAATAGTAGTAGTAGTAGTAGCAATAGCAGAAGTAGTAGGATTAGTAGAAGGGGTAGCAATAGTTGTAGTCGTAGCAGTAGTAGCTGCAGCAATTGTAGCAATTGGAGTACTAGTTGTGATAGTCGTAGTAGTTGCAGCAGCAATAGTAGTTTTTGTTATTTTAATAGTTGGGTAAGTAGTAGCAGTACAAGTGGTAGCAGTTGTAGTGGTAGTGGTAGTAGCTGTTGTAGTAGTAGCAGTAGCAGTAGTAGCCGTAGTTCTAGTAGTAGTTGTAGCAGTAGTAGTGGTACTAGCAGTAGGAGTTGTTGTTGAAGTTGTAGGAGAAGTAGTAGTAGTAGCAATAGTAGCAGTAGTAGTAATAGTAGTAATAGTAGTAGCATTAGTAGCAATAGTAGTAATAGTAGTAGCAGTTGTAGCAGTAGTAGTAGTAGTTGTAGTGATAGTAGTTGTAGTAGTCATGGAAGTAGTCGTAGTTGTAGCAGTAGTGGTAGTAGTAGTAACAGTTGTAGTGGTAATAGTAGTAGAAGAAGTAGCAGTTGTGGTAGTGCTAGTAGTAGTTGTAGTAGCACATAGTAACGAAAGTAGTAATACTAGCAGTCGTAGTTGTAGTAGTAGCAGTAATTGTTGTAGTAGTAGTAGGAATAGTAGTAGAAGTAGTATTAGTAGTAGTAGTATTGGCAGTAGTGGTAGTAGTAGTAGTAATAATACTAGTAGTTGTAGCATTAGTAGCCATTGTAGCATTACTCAGAGTAGCAGTAGGAGTAGTATCAACAGTAATACTAGTAAGAGAAGTAGTTATAGTAGCAGTAGTAGTAAAAGTAGTTATAGGAGTATTAGTGTCTTTAGGTGTAGTAGTAGGTGTAGTAGTAGGAGTAGTAGTTGTAGTGTTAGTATTAGTAGTAGTAGCACCAATAGTAGTATGAGTAGTGATAGTAGCAATTATACTATATGTAGATGTTGTAGTAGTAGTACTAGTAGCAGCAGCAGTAGTAGTAGTTGTTGTAGAAGTCGTGGTAGTTGTAGTAGTAGTTGTTGTTGTTGTTATAGGAGTGGTAGTAGGAGTAGTTATAGTAGTAGTAGTAGTAATAGTAGTGGTAGTAGTGGCAGTACTAGTAGTAGTAGCTGTAGTTGTAGCAGGAGTTGGAGTGGTAGTAGTTGGAGTAGTTATAGTTGGAGTAGGGGCAATAGTAGTAGTAGGAGTTGTAGTAGCGATAGGAGTTGGAGTAGGAGCCGTAGTAGCCATAGTGGTGGTAGTAGGAGGAGTCGTAGGAGGACGAGGAGGAGTAGTAGTAGAAGTAGTTGTTGTTGTTGTTGTTGTTGTTCTTGTTATTACAGTAGTAGTAGCAATAGCAGCAGCAACAGCAGGAGGAGTATTAGTTGTTGTAGTATTTGTAGTCGTAGTAGTAGTAGTAATAGCCGTAGTAGCAGTGGTCGTAGTAGTAGTAGCAGTTGTAGTAATTGTAGCAGCAGTTGTACAAGTAGTAGTTAATAACAGTAGCAGTAATTGTAGTTATAGGAGTATTAGTGGCTTTTGGTGTAGGAGTAGTAGTAGTAGTGGTGGTAGTCGTAGTAGTAGCAGAAGTGGTAGTAGTAGTAGTAGTAACTGCAACTACAACAAACGTACTAGCAATAGTAGTAGTAGTAGTAGTAGTGTAAATTGTAGCAGCATTAGTAGTAGTAATAGGAGTAGTAGTAGGAGTAGCAATTGTTGTTGTAGTAGTAGTAGTGTTAGTATTTGTTGTAGCTGTAGTAGTAGTTGTAGCAGTAGCAGTAGTAGCAGTTGTAGTTGCAACAGCAGTAGGAGTATTAGTAGTAGCAGCTTTAGTAGTAGCAGTAGTTGTAGCAATGGTAATAGTTGTAGCAGTACTCGTAGCATTTGTAGCAACAGAAATAGTAGTAGTAGTAGTAGCAGCAATAACAGTATTCGAAATAGTAGTTGTAGTAATAGTGCTAGTAGTACCAGTAGTAGTAGTAGTAGTTGAAGTAGTACGTGTAGGAGTTGTAGTAGTAGTCGGAGTAGTAGTATCAGTGGTAGTAGTTGGAGGAGTTTTAGTAGTGGTGTTAGTATTATTAGTATTAGTGCAAGTAGTAGTAGTAGTTGTTGTTGTAGTAGTATTAGTAGTAGTAATAGTTGTAGTAGTAGTTGTAGTAGTCATTGTAATATTAGTTGTAGTAGTGGTAGTGGTAGCAATAGTAGTAGTAGTGGTTGTAGTAGTTGTAGTAGTTATTGTTGTTGTTGTTATAGTAGTAGTAGTAGTTTTGTAATATAAGTAATAGGACTAGTAGTTGAAGCAATAATAGGAGTAGGAGTAGGAATAGCAGTAGTAGTAGGAGGAGGAGGAGTTGCAGAAGCAGCATCTGTAGTTGTAATGGTAGTAGTAGTAGTATTCATTGTAGTAGTAGTATTCGAAGTAGTAGTACTTGTGGTAGTAGTTGGTGGAGTTGTAGCAATTGCAATTGTACTAGAAGTAGAATTAGAAGTAGTAGTAGTAGTAATGGTAGTAGTAGTTGTAGTAGCCGCAGGAGTAGTAGTAACAGTAGTAGTTGAGGAGTAGTGGTAGTATTAGAAGTAGTAGTTATAGCAGTTGTGTGGTAGTAGCAGTAGTAGTAGTAGAAGTAGTACTAAAAGTAGTAGTAGCAATAGTAGTAGTATTTGTAGTATCACAAGTAGTAGAAGTAGTAGTAGTAGTAGTAGCAACAACAACAACAACGACAGCAGCAACAACAGTAGTAGTAGTAGTAGTATTTGCATTTGCAGTCGTTGCAGTAATAGTAGTAGTATTAGGAGTCTTTGGAGTAGTAGTTTTAGTACGAGTAGTAGTAGTAGTAGCAGTAGTGGTTAGAATAATAGTAGTTGTAGGAGAAGTCATAATTGCAGTAGTAGTAGTAGTAGTATTAGTAGAGTATTTGTAGTAGCAGGAGGAGGAGGACTAGTAGTTGGAGTGTAGTAGTAGTAGTAGTAGTTGTTGTAGGAGTAATAGTAGTGCTAATTGTAGTAGTTGTAGCAGTTGTGTAGTAGCAGCAAGAGTAGCAGTAGTAGTAGTAAGTAGTAGTAATAGTAGTAATATCAGTTGTGTGAGGAGTGGAAGTAGCATGAGCAGTAATAGCAGTTCTTGTAGTAGTAGTAGTATTTCTATGAGCAATCGCAATAGTAGTAGTAGTAGTATTAGGAGTATTCGGAGTAGAAGTTTTGGTACGAGTAGTAGTAGTAGTAGTAGTGGAATGAGTAGTAGTAGTAGGAGTAGTCGTAATTGTAGTAGTAAAAAGTAGTAGTAGCAGTAGTCGTAGTAGCGATAGCAGTAGTAGCAGTAGCCGTCATAGTAGGATTATAATAATAGTAGTTGTAGTAGGAGTTATAGTCGTAGAAGTTGGTAGTAGGTAGTTGTAGAAGTTGTAGGAGTGTTAGGATTAGTAGTGGCAGCAGAAGTAGAGGTAGTTGTAGAAGTGGTAGGAGTGTTAGTATTAGTCGTTGTGGTAGTAGTGTTAGTATCATAAGTGTTTGTAGTAGGAGTAGTAATGGCAGCAATTGTACTATTAGTAGTAGTAATAGTAGTAATAGTAGTAGTAGTAATAGTAATCGTGGTTGTTGTTATTGTTGTAGTAGTAGCAGTAGTAGTTGGTGTTGTTGTAAGCAGTGTAGTAGTTGGAGTAGGGATAGTAGTAGTAGTAGGAGTTAGAGTAGCAGTAGGAGTTGGGCTAGGAGTAGTTGTTGTCGTAGTAGTTGGAGTAATAAGAGTAGTAGTTGTAGCAATAGTAGGAGTATGAGAAGGAATAGTAAAGTGATAGTAGCAAAAAAAGTAGTAGTAGTAGTAGTAGTAGTAGTAGTAGTAGTAGTAGTAGTAGTAGTAGTAGTATTGGTATTAGTAGTAGTAGTAGTAGTATTAATAGTAGTAGTAATAGTAGTAGTATTAGTAGTAGTAGTAGTAGTAGCAGTTGTAGTAGTAGCAGTAGTAGTAGTAGTACCAGTAGTTGTGTTAGTATTAGTTGTAGTAGTACCAAAAGTAATCAGAGTTGTAGTAGCACCAATTGTACTAGTAGCAGAAGTAGTAGTAGTAGTAGAAGTGGCAGCAACAGTAGTAATAGTAGTAGTTGTTGTTGTTCTTGTAGTAGTTGTTGTATTAGTAGTTGTTGTAGTAATAGTAGTCATAGTTGGGGTGGGGCGAGTAGTAGTAGTAGGAGTGCTAGAAGCTGTACGAATTGGAAGTAGTAGTAGTAGGAGGAGGAGGAGGAGCCGTAGTTGTTGTAGTAGTAGTAGCAATAGTCGTAGTAGTAGTAGTAGTAGTAGTAATAGTAGTAGTTGTAGCAGCAATAGTAGCAAAAGTAGTAGCAGTAGCAACAACAGCAACCATAGTAGTAGTGGTAGTGGTAATACTATAAATTATAGTTGTAGTAGTAGTGCTAATAGGACTAAAGCGAGTAGTCGTAGGAGTAGTATTTGTAGTACTAGTAGTAGTAGTATTAGTAGTAGTTGTTGTAGTTATTGTTGTAGTAGCAGCAGCAGCAGCAGTAGTTGTAATAATTGTATTAGTAGTAACAGTAGTAGTAGTAGAAGTATTAGTAGTAGTAGTAGTAGTAGTAGTAGGAGTTGGAGTAGTAGTCGTAGTGGCTGTAGTAGTAGTGTTAGCAAGAATAACAGTAGGAATAGTAGTAGTAGTAGTAGTAGTCGTGGTAGTAGTAGTAGAAGTACTAGCAACAAGAGCAGCAGAAGCAGTAGTAGAATTAGTAGTAGTATTCATAGCAGTAGTTGTTGCAGTAGTGGAAGGAGTAGTAGTAGCAGCAACAGCATTAACAGTAGCAATAGTAGGAATATTATTTGTTTTAGTAGCAGAAGGAGTAGTATTTGTTATAGTAGTAGTAGTAGTAGTAGTAACAGTAATAGAAGTAGTAGTAGTGGTTATCGTAGTAGCAGCAGTAGCAGTAGTAGTTGTAATATTAGTATTAGTAGTCGTAGAAGTAGTAGTAGTTGTATTAGTAATTATAGTAGTAGTGGTAATAATAGTAGGAGTTGGAGTAGGGTAGTAGTAGGAGTTGTTGTAGGAGTTGGAGTATGTGTTGTAGTAGTTGTAGTAGTCATAGTGGTACCTATAGGAGTTGGAGTAGGAGTTGTAGTAGCAGTAGTAGTTGTAGTAGTTGGAGTAGTAATAGCAGCAGCAGTAGTAGTAGTAGTAATAGTAGTAGTAGAAGTAATAATAGTAGTAGTAGTAGTAGCAGTGGCAAGAACAACAGGTGTAATAGTAATAGTTGTATTAGTTGTAGCAATAGTAGTACCAGTAGTAACCGTTGTAGCTGGTGGAGTAGTAATAGTAGTATTAGTGGTAGTGGTAGTGGTGTAGTAATAGTACTAGTAGTACTACTAGTAGTAGTAGTATTGGTGCTAGTAGTAGAAGTTGTAGGAATTGTCGCAGCAGTAGCAGTAGTAGTAACAGCAGCAGCAATAGTGATCACTGAAGTAGTAGGTGTTGTAGCTATAGCAGCAGTAGTAGTAGCAGTCGTAGTATTTGTTGTAGTCATAGTAATAGTAGTAGCCCATTAGCAGCAATAATAGTAATAGTAGTATTAGTAGTAGTAGAAGTAGTTGTAAATGTAGTAGTAGTAATAGTGGTAGAAGTAGTATTAGTAGTAGTAGTAATAGTAGTTGTAGGAGCAACAGCAGCAGCAGCAGTCGTAGTAGTAGTGGTAGTGTAGTCGTAGTTGTAGTAATAGTAGTAGTAGGAGCAATAGTAGTAGCCGTGGAAGTAGTAGTAGTGTTAGTAGTAGTAGTAGGAGTAGTAGTGGTACTAGTAGGAGTGTTAAGAGCAGTAGTAGTAGAAGGAATGGTATAGAGAAAGTAGTATTAGTAGTAGTAGTCATAGTAATACTAGTACTCTTAGTTGTTCCAGTAGTAGTACTATGAGTCGTGGGAGTATTAGTGTTAGTAATAGTCCTTGCACTAGTAGTTGTACGAGTTGTCACAGTAATAGTAGTAGTAGGAGAAATAGTAGTAGTAGAAGTAGTTGTAGTTGAAGCTATAGTAATAGTGGTAGGAGGAGAAGTAGTAGTAGTAGCGGAATTAGGTACAGTAGTAGCAGCAGCAGTAGTAGTAGTAGGAGTAGTAGAAGTTGTTCTAGTAGCAATAGTAATAGCAGTAGTAGTAGTGGTCGGACAAGTAGTAGCGATAGTCATAGTAGTAGTAGCGGTAGCAGACTTACTGTTAGTAATCTAACTTTTACTTGTGCGACTACTACTACTACTCCTACTACAACTACTACTTCCACTTCTCCTACTCCTACTACTACCACTAATACCACATCTACTACTACTGCTACTATTATTAGAACTTTTACACCTATTCCTTCTCTTGCTACTACTACTGCTGCACCTACTCCTGTTGTTGTTGTTGCTGCTACTACAACTTCTACTACTGCTACTGCTAATCCTGTTGCTGCTACTTCTGTGGCTACTCCTACTAGTACTACTAATACTACTACTACGACTACTAGTCTAGTACTACTTGTCTTACTACCACTACGACTACTACAACTACTATTACTACTATTACTCGTACTACTACAGCCGCTACAACCGCTACTACTACAATTTCTACAACAACAACTACTAGTAATACGAATACTACTACTATGCTACCGGTTCTACTACTACTACTAATACTAATACAACTACAACTACTTATATGACTACTGCTGCTACTAATATTACCACCATTCCTACTCCTACTCCTACTACTGCTACTACTACTACTCTTACAATTAGTACTCATACTACTACTACTGCTACTACGACAACTACAACTACTAATACTAATATTACTACTACTGCTACTACCACTACTACTACAACTCGTACTTCTACTGTTACTACAATTACAACAACTACTACTAACCCTTCTAATACTACTATTACCACCACCACCACTACCACTACTACAACAAGTACAACTATTACTCCTACTACTACCACAACTACAACTACTTCAACTGCTACTACTACTACAACTACTAGCATTGTTACTACTGCTATAACTACGTCCGCTACTGCTACTACTGCAACTGTTACTACTCCTATTACAATAACCATCACCACTACTACTACAACTACTACTACTTTTACTATTGCTACTACTGCCACATCTACTACTAATACAACTACAACTACTATTACCCTACTACTACTCCTCCTCCAACTACTACTCCTCGTAATACTACTATTACAACTATTCCTGCACCTACTCCAACTTCTCCTACTTCTAGTACTTCAACTCCTACCACCACTACTACTCCATTAACTACTCCTACTCCAACTCCCACTACTACTACTAGTCCTACTACCACTACTACCCCTACTCCAACAACTACTACCCCAATTACGACTACTACTACTACTACTTATGCTTCTACAACTGCTACTATTGCTGCTACTATTGCTATTTTTGCTAACTAGTACTACTGCTACTATTGCTACTACTATTGCTACTACTACTCCCACTACCACTACTACTACTACTACTACTACTACTACTACTACTACTACTACTACTACTACTACTAATACTAATTCTAATACTCCGACTACAACTGCTACTACTACTCCTATTCCTACTACTGCTATTATAACTACTACTACTACCACCACCACCACTCCTAACTCTCCTACTACTACTACCACTACTTCTGCTACTACTGCTGCCACTACTACTACTACTACCACCACTACTACAACAACAACAACTACTACTACTACAACTGCTACTACTACTACTAGTACTACTACTACAACGATTTTAACTACTACTACAATTCCTAACTCTGCTACTACTACTACTACTGTTGTTATTTCTATTACTACTAATATTGATCCTGCTGCTACTACTACTACTATTACTACTACTACTTGTACTGCTGCTGCTACTACAACAACTCATTCTACTACTACTCTGCTGCTGCTACTATTTCTAATGCTACTACTACACTACTACAAGTAGTTGTAGTCATAGAAGTTGTGTGAGTGTTTGGAGTAGTAGGTAGTAGTAGAAGTTATAGGTGTATTAGGAGTAGTTGTAGCAGTAGGAGTAGTTGTAGTAGCAACAGTAGTAGTAGTAGTAGAAGTGGTATGAGTGTTAGTATTAGTATTAGTTTTAGTATTAGTAGTAGTAAGAGGAGGAGTAGTAATAGTAGCAATTATACTAGTAGTAGAAGTAGTTGTGGTACTAGTAGTATTAGTAGTAGTAGCTGTTATTGTTGTTGTGGCAGAAGCAGTGGCAGTAGTAGTAGCAGAACTGGTAGTAGGAGATGGAGTAGGAGTAGTTGTAGCTGTACTAGTAGTTGGAGTGGGATAGTAGTTGGAGTAGTAGCGATAGTACTAGGAGAAGTAGTGGTGGTAGTAGTTGTACTACTACTAGAGAAGTAGTGGTTGTAGAAGTAGTAGTAGCAGCAGCAGTAGTAATAGTAGTAGTCTAAGTGGTAGGAGTCATTGTTGTTGTAGTAGTAGTAGTAGAAGTAGTAGTAGTGATAGTAAAAGTAGTTGTAGTATTAGCAGCAGTAGTAGTAGCAGAGGTAGGCATAGTAGTAGTAGTAGGTGTTGTAGCAATAGTAGTAGCAGTAGTAGTCATAGAAGTAGCAGTAGCAAAAGTAGCAGTAGTAGCCTTAGTGGTAGTTGTAGTAGTAGTAGTAGAAGAAGTACTACTAATAGTAGTAGTGGTAGTAGTAGTAGCAATAGTTTTAGTAGCTGTAGTTGTTGTTGTAGTAGTAGAATTAGTAGCAGTAGTAGAAATTGTAGTAGTATTAGTTGTAGTTGCAGTAGGAAGAGCAGTAGTAGTAGTTGCAGCTGCAGTAGTAGTGGTAGTGTTAGCTATAGTCGTAGAAGTTGCAGTTGTATTAGTAGTTGTACTAGTAGTAGTTGTTGTAGTTGTAGTAGTAGCTTTAGTAGTGGAAGTAGCAGATCTAGTATCTATAGCCGAAGTAGTAGCTATAGTAGTAGTAGTAGCAGTAGCAGATGTACTAGCAGTGGTAGCAGCAGTAGTAGCAATAGTAGTAGCGATAGCAGTAGTTGCAGTAGTTACAATAGTACCTGTAGGAGTAGCAGTAGTAGTAGTGCTAGTAATTGTAGTAGAAGAAGCAGCAATTGTAATTGTAGGTTTCGTAGTTAGGGTAGTAGTAGTAGT
>RXID01021435.1:0-29723 GCA_005019695.1 Trichopus zeylanicus subsp. travancoricus | reverse complement strand
AGCGTTTGCTGGTGTAGCTATGGTGTCGTCTATAGCATCTGGTATAGGTGGTAGTGTTGCGCAGTGGCGGCGAGAGCGGTGATGCTGTCGACGTGGTCGTCGTTGCCGAGGTTGGTGCTGGCAGGGTTCGGGAAAGTCAGTTACTAAGAAGGTTGCCTTTGCAGAAAAGGGGTCGACCGAAGCAACCGAGGAGATGTAGTTGTTCTCAGATGGTGGTGAAGTATCTTCCTGCCGGCTTTGAGTGTCCTCTCCTTCAGAGATGCTGAAGATGGCATCACTTTGTTCCTCCCCTTCCTTCATGGAGATGAGTTCATACTCCTCGGGAACGTTGAGCTGCTCGAAGATGGCAACTCTCTTTACGTTCCTCCTGTCATTCGGGCATTCTCTTGCAAAGTGCCCTTCATTACCGCAGAGGTAGCACTTGCATTGTCTGTTGCGTACCAAGTGCTTCCTCTTTTCTATCCGCACATGAGTGTCGTGCGGCTTCCCTTTGTATGTCTTCGCCTTTCTGACCCCGTACTTTTTCTCCTTGGTGTAGTATCCTGGGATCGGGATCTTACCACAGAAAGAAAGGTCCTTGAGGGACCTTTTGAATGTAGCATCCTTGCATTCTTCTTCGAGAAATTTGTAGGCGAAGAGAATCCTCGGGATCACACCTATGTTGGCTCCTGGGTATTGTTGGTCAAAGGCCGTCTTCATTCTTCGGCCTAGTTCGCCTCCTGCATCTTCATCAGATTGCGGATAGTTCCCGGGCTGATGAAGAGTCTTCCTCTTCCTGTTTTTTGTTGCAAAGCCTGGATAGGTATTCATGTAAATAATATATCTTTTAGATTTTCACATGAAAAGACGTTCAAGATCCCCGGTAAGCTTCTTTTTAGGCAAGGGGTGGACCCCTTGCGTTTGGATCTTCTAATGAAAATAATAACCCTCTCATGTGGGAGTCGATATTTTGAGTGCCCGCTCTTCCTTCTCCTGCAGCAATAGTGGCTTGGTACTCATTCCCGTACTGCATGCGCCATTGCACCCAGACGAGTCTTTCAGCTTCGCCTAGCAGGTTCTCGATGTACTCGATCTTGTCCCTCGTGTCCGTGAATCCTATGCCCGCAATGTGGTTCCATGTAATGGCCTCCCATCTGGAAAATGCTTCATCAAAGAGGCCGAGCTGCTTGGGAATTACGAACATAGCCCCGCTATTCTGCTGAGCAGAAGGCAGGGTCCACATTTCATTGTTGAAGCCTCTCTGGAACCTTCCTTGGCTTCGTTGCTCAAATGTGGGTGTCATCCGGGACGTTGACGGGACTGTGTTTGTAGCTGGCGGGTAGCCCGGAGGACCCATTGCAGCATCTTCTGGCGGCATGTATGGACGGTGTGGAGATGTCGCCGAAGTTATTGTACTTGCGTACAATTGCTCAGTTAATTTTTTCAGTACCGGGTATTCCATCTCCGGCTCAGCTTCACATCCTGCAGCTATGATATTAATTACGGGAATAGTGCAGGTGTTACCTTCCTCATGCTGGAAGGGGTTGTCGTACACTTCCTCGTCATCTGGGTATACGTCCCACTTTGTTGCTGGGGACGGGTAGTCCAGGTCTCCTTCTAGAAAGTCCTGGTTCAGAAGGCGATGGAAATAGCTTTCGTCATCGCTCTCTTCATTTTGTGCTGCTTCATCTATTAGGACGGCGAGTATATGAGTGGCTTTGAGCTCCTCCTCGTCGCTATGGACTTTCTCGTCTCGTTGGAGGTAACACGACCTCCTATGTGTTTCCACTGGCTTGTATCCTCCGAATCGGAGGGAGATACTCCCATCAAGGAGGCTCCTGCTGGTCACCTCTTCAGGTTGTGTTGGGGTAAGCACTTGGGTTGGTCGCACAACCCAGCTTCGTCCCTGTAGTGTTCCGACAGAGTACCTGCGTCCTGGGAGGGCATGTACGCCGTGGCTTGCCAAGTAGTCCACGACCCCTTGAATTTCGTAGGCGAAGCCTACGTTTAGAGTATTCGACAGCCATCCGACCAGTCCCCTGGTGATGAGCAGATTGGATTCTCCATTCTGCCAGTTTTCATATCCTTTGGTCAGGATAGAGACTTGGAGATTTCTGTAAAAATCTCCAATAGTTAGCATTATGTCTGGTATGACATAAACTAACTGGCTGCCCTTAGCCAGATCGACCTCCATTGTGGCCAATATGGCCTTGTCTCCTGCCCACCGACTGTCTCGAAAGACAATCAGTGCTATTGTTCCGACCTCCTGTCGGTGTAGTGTCTGGATTCGAAGCTGCAGTACCCCAAGGTGTATGTACTGCATTCCGCTTCTTTGCAGCTGGTGGTAGCTCTCCTCCTGGATGAAGGAAAGGTCCACTTGGTTGTTGTTGACTCACAAGATCGACTCCTCCGATCTGTGTGTGTACACCTTATGGTGTCCATCATCCCTTCGGGAGTGGTTGAGAACCTCCGCAGGGACGATTGTAGCTCTCTCCTGCATCGACAATTTCAGCTGTACCCGTGGATCAAGTTGCTGTTCCAAGGTATGCTGTGGGGTGCTCCGCCCCATGAGGAACTGGCCCACCCTTCTTGTTGCTTGCTGGGCGGTATGAAGGCGCCGATGAGTTCTCCTGTATCCTCAAATCTGGTCTTCGAAGAGTGTAGACGATGTTGACCGTTGTTCCAAGGCCAACTGGATGTTCGGCCTTGACGTCATTCGCCTTCAAGCTTCTCCTGCTCCTCCTTGAGTATGTCAAAAGGGTTTTTGAAAACCCTTAGGCTTCCTTGGGCCTCCTGTGGCCTCTGGGTGATGCCGCTTTGCTCTAGCTGAAAAAGAAGCCTTTTTACCTGAGCAAGGTCTTCACTGATGTGTAGGGATAGTGCTAGACTATCCTTCTCTGGTTGCCGAAGTAGCCTGGTTGCTTCAAGTGCAAGTTCCCTGGCGTCTTGTTTTGTGAAAGTTCTACTGTCAAGTATGACAGTTGTCAAGTTCGTCAGAGAGTCTCTTAGTCCCGAGATCTCTCGTGTGATGTTCTGGCACAGTTCAAGTACTTGTTTAAAGTTCTTTAGGTGAACTTTTGATGACAGGCAAGTCTTGTCGTAGATTATAGCAAGATTATGTGCTAGCTGGTTTGTTGTAACTTTAGAAGTTAAAGCAAGGTCAAGGTATTCGAGATTAGAGGTTCGGGAATGCTCATACCATTCCTGAATAGATTTTTCCCATGCGTCAGACATATAAGCTTTAATTCATAATTACCAAAACCATCCTCGAGATAAGTTCCAGATTAGGAATAGACTATACTGAGATCACACAGGCGTGCCCTTGGGCTTACAACAGGCCTCCTGCCTCAACTGCCAAGTTAGGGCCTGTTCTTTTTCTCAGATCAATCACCGCCTAATCCGCATAATACCATAAAGGACGAGAATTCGTAATTGATGAACTCAACCCAAGTCTTAACACGGTAATACAGGACAGGAAATGGCAAGAACGAACCCTTACCTCATACTCTTAGCACCTTGACCTCGAAGGTGTTTACGCTGCCATATCTTTGACAAGCTCTGATACCATTTGCGTCTCTCTCTCGCCGGCTATACGGGACTCCCGGCGATTATCTGAGGAAGCTCAGCGCTCTTTTGTGGATTTCGAGTGGAGAAGAACAAGAAATAAGAAAGAGATATGAAAAACTCTCAGATTCTTATTGCTCTTCTGGACAATCTACAGACTCTTTGGACATGCTTACAATGGGACTACCGCCCCCTTTATATAGAGGGCGGGCTGAGCTCATGACGTAAGCGCTTACGTCATTCTGCTACAGTGCGCTACAGTGCTACAGTGTACTTACTACAGTGTACAGTGTACCTGCAGATATAAAGGGGGCGACGACGACCACGTCGACAGCATCACCGCTCTCGCCACCACGTCGCAACACTACCATCTATACCAAATGCTACAGAGGACACCATAGCTACACTAGCAAACGCTATCCCCACAGACCCGGCTCCACGCAAAGTGATGCCAGCAAACCAGTGGAGGCGACGTCTCCAAGCGACCCAGCGCAACAGCCCAGCAAGTCCAAAAGGAAAAAGCCCTAGTACCAGTAGCAAGTAAGCCGCCACGACTAGCAAGCGGAGCGTGGTGGGATGGTGTGTAAAGAATAAAACACTGTAGCAACACTGTAGCCGTACAGACAGCTGTCACTGTAGCTGACAGACAGCTGTCACTGTAACTACTGTAGTCATAGAGACAGCTGTCACTGTAGGACAGCTGTCACTGTAGTAGTCTGTACTCTAGTATAGGGTTACTGTGCATAGGACGGTGACCACTGTCCTAGGGGCGGTGCGCACTGTAGCAGAACACTGTACACTGTAGCAAGTACACTGTAGCACTGTACCGCACTGTAGCAGAATGACGTAAGCGCTTACGTCATGAGCTCAGCCCGCCCTCTATATAAAGGGGGCGGTAGTCCCATTGTAAGCATGTCCAAAGAGTCTGTAGATTGTCCAGAAGAGCAATAAGAATCTGAGAGTTTTCCATATCTCTTTCTTATTTCTTGTTGTTCTCCACTCGAAATCCACCAAAGAGCGCTGAGCTTCCTCAGATAATCGCCGGGAGTCCCGTATAGCCGGCGAGAGAGAGACGCAAATGGTATCAGAGCTTGTCAAAGATATGGCAGCGTAAACACCTTCGAGGTCAAGGTGCTAAGAGTATGAGGTAAGGGTTCGTTCTTGCCATTTCCTGTCCTGTATTACCATGTTAAGACTTGGGTTGAGTTCATCAATTACGAATTCTCGTCCTTTATGGTATTATGCGGATTAGGCGGTGACTGATCTGAGAAAAAGAACAGGCCCTAACTTGGCAGTTGAGGCAGGAGGCATGTTGTAAGCCCAAGGGCACGCCTGTGTGATCTCAGTATAGTCTATTTCTAATCTGGAACTTATCTCTAGGATGGTTTTGGTAATTATGAATTAAGCCTATATGTCTGACGCATGGGAAAAATCTATTCAGGAATGGTATGAGCATTCCCGAATCTCTAATCTCGAATACCTTGACCTTGCTTTAACTTCTAAAGTTACAACAAACCAGCTAGCACATAATCTTGCTGTAATCTACGACAAGACTTGTCTGTCATCAAAAGTTCACCTAAAGAACTTTAAACAAGTACTTGAACTGTGCCGGAACATCACACGAGAGATCTCGGGACTAAGAGACTCTCTGACGAACTTGACAATTGTCATACTTGACAGTAGAACTTTCACAAAATAAGACGCCAGGGAACTTGCACTTGAAGCAACCAGGCTACTTCGGCAACCAGAGAAGGATAGTCTAGCACTATCTCTACACATCAGTGAAGACCTTGCTCAGGTAAAAGGGCTTCTTTTTCAGCTAGAGCAAAGCGGCATCACCCAGAGGCCGCAGGAGGCCCAAGGAAGCCTAAGGGTTGTCAAAAACCCTTTCGACATACTCAAGGAGGAGCAGGAGAAGCTTGAAGGCGAATGACGTCAAGGCCGAACATCCAGTTGGCCTTGGAACAACCGTCAACATCGTCTCCACTCTTCGAAGACCAGATTTGAGGATACAGGAGAACTCATCGGCGCCTTCACACTGCCCAGCAAGCAACAAGAAGGGTGGGCCAGTTCCTCATGGGGCGGAGCACCCCACAACATACCTTGGAACAGCAACTTGATCCACAGGTACAGCTGAAATTGTCAATGCAGGAGAGAGCTGCAATCGTCCCTGCGGAGGTTCTCTACCACTCCCGAAGGGATGATGGACACCATAAGGTGTACACACACAGATCGGAGGAGTCGATCTTGTGTGTCAACAACAACCAAGTGGACATTTCCTTCATCCAGGAGGAGAGCTACCACCAGCTGCAAAGAAGCGGAATGCAGTACATACACCTTGTGGTACTGCAGCTTCGAATCCAGACACTACACCGACAGGAGGTCGGAACAATAGCACTGATTGTCTTTCGAGACAGTCGGTGGGCAGGAGACAAGGCCATATTGGCCACAATGGAGGTCGATCTGGCTAAGGGCAGCCAGTTAGTTTATGTCATACCAGACATAATGCTAACCATTGGGGATTTTTACAGAAGTCTCCAAGTCTCTATCCTGACCAAAGGATATGAAAACTGGCAGAATGGAGAATCCAATCTGCTCATTACCAGGGGATTGGTCGGAACACTACAGGTACTCTGCCGGAACACTACAGGGACGAAGCTGGGTTGTGCGACCAACCCAAGTGCTTACCCCAACACAACCTGAAGAGGTGACCAGCAGGAGCCTCCTTGATGGGAGTATCTCCCTCCGATTCGGAGGATACAAGCCAGTGGAAACACATAGGAGGTCATGTTACCTCTAACGAGACGAGGAAGTCCATAGCGACGAGGAGGAGCTCAAAGCCACTCATATACTCGCCGTCCTAATAGATGAAGCAGCACAAAATGAAGAGAGCGATGACGAAAGCTATTTCCATCGCCTTCTGAACCAGGACTTTCTAGAAGGAGACCTGGACTACCCGTCCCCAGCAACAAAGTGGGACGTATACCCAGATGACGAGGAAGTGTACGACAACCCCTTCCAGCATGAGGAAGGTAACACCTGCACTATTCCCATAATTAATATCATAGCTGCAGGATGTGAAGCTGAGCCGGAGATGGAATACCCGGTACTGAAAAAATTAACTGAGCAATTGTACGCAAGTACAATAACTTCGGCGGCATCTCCACACCGTCCATACATGCCACCAGAAGATGCTGCAATGGGTCCTCCGGGCTACCCGCCAGCTACAAACACTGTCCCGTCAACGTCTCGGATGATACCCACATTTGAGCAGCGAAGCCAAGGGAGGTTCCAGAGAGGCTTCAACAACGAAATGTGGACCCTGCCTTCTGCTCAGCAGAATAGCGGGGCTATGTTCGTGATTCCCGAGCAGCTCGGCCTCTTTGATGAGGCATTTTCCAGATGGGAGGCTATTACAAGGAACCACATTGCGGGCATAGGATTCACGGACACAAGGGACAAAATTGAGTACATCGAGAACCTGCTAGGAGAGGCTGAAAGACTCGTCTGGGTGCAATGGCGCATGCAGTACGGAAATGAGTACCAAGCCACCATTGCTGCAGGAGAAGGAAGAGCTAGCACTCAAAATATCCTCTCCCAAATGAGGAGGGTATTTTCATTAGAAGATCCAACGCAAGGGTCAACCCTTGCCCAAAACGAAGCTTACCGGGATCTTGAACGTCTTTCATGTGAAAATATAAAAGATATATTGCTTTACATGAATGACTATCTCAGGCTTGCAACAAAAACTGGAAGACTCTTCATCAGCACGGAACTATCCGAAAAATTCTGGATGAAGATGCCGGGAGAACTAGGCCGAAGAATGAAGACGGCCTTTGACCAACAATACCCGGGAGCCAACATAGGTGTGATCCCGAGGATTCTCTTCGCCTACAAATTTCTCGAAGAAGAATGTAAGGATGCTGCATTCAAAAGGTCCCTCAAGGACCTTTCTTTCTGTGGTAAGATCCCGATCCCAGGTTACTACACCAAGGAGAAGAAGTACGGGGTCAGAAAGGCGAAGAGATACAAAGGGAAGCCGCACGACACTCATGTGCGGATAGAAAAGAGGAAGCACTTGGTACGCAACAGACAATGCAAGTGCTACCTCTGCGGTAATGAATGGCACTTTGCAAGAGAATGCCCGAATGACAGGAGGAACGTAAAGAGAGTTGCCATCTTCGAGCAGCTCAACGTTCCCGAGGAGTATGAACTCATCTCCGTGAAGGAAGGGGAGGAACAAAGTGATGCCATCTTCAGCATCTCTGAAGGAGAGGACACTCAAAGCCTTCAGTACTCTCTCAGCCCCCTTATACATGAGGAAGTCATCTATGCCCTTGGTGAGATAGGAGAATGGGATACCTTAGGGGAACCCAGCGGCAGGTTTGACTACTATGTACGCTATTCTCCGCCTCCATCTTTTTACTACGACTTTCCTGTAGTAGCAACCGGATGGGGTGATGATGAGGAGGAATGTGCTGAGTCCACCAGTTCCCCAATACAGCCCCAGCAAGGAGAAGCTTCTTCTTCCTTGAACGAAGTCGGAGTTGAACATCGCCCTCTGCAACAAAACGAGGAGAGGTGTTCGTATTACCAACACCAGACCATGGAGGCACACTGCCTCAATTGCAAATTTACAGCCTGCAACCTGTGCGGGCCACACTATGATAAAAAGGAGGAGCCAACAACCTCAGCCTCGCTGGTACCATGTCCTTCCCAGAAGCTGCTGCAAGAGCAGCAACACTACATAACATGGTGTGAAAAGGAGATCGAGAAGCTGCAAAGGAAGGTAGCATATTACAAGCAACAGGCTCGGGAGCTCAACAAAAGCCGGCAGGAAGATACTTCACCACCATCTGAGAACAACTACATCTCCTCGGTTGCTTCGGTCGACCCCTTTTCTGCAAAGGCAACCTTCTTAGTAACTGACTTTCCCGAACCCTGCCAGCACCAACCTCGGCAACGACGACCACGTCGACAGCATCACCGCTCTCGCCGCCACTGCGCAACACTACCACCTATACCAGATGCTATAGACGACACCATAGCTACACCAGCAAACGCTATCCCCACAGACCCGGCTCCACGCAAAGTGATGCCAGCAAACCAGTGGAGGTGACGTCTCCAAGCGACCCAGCCCAACAGCCCAGCAAGTCCAAAAGGAAAAGGCCCTAGTACCAGTAGCAAGTGAGCCGCCACGACTAGCAAGCGGAGCGTGGTGGGAAGGTGTGTAAAGAATAAAACACTGTAGCAACACTGTAGCCGTACAGACAGCTGTCACTGTAGCTGACAGACAGCTGTCACTGTAACTACTGTAGTCGTACAGACAGCTGTCACTGTAGTAGTCTGTACTCTAGTATAGGGTTACTGTGCATAGGACGGTGACCACTGTCCTAGGGGCGGTGTGCACTGTAGCAGAACACTGTACACTGTAGCAAGTACATTGTAGCACTGTAGCGCACTGTAGCAGAATGACGTAAGCGCTTACGTCATGAGGTCAGCCCGCCCTCTATATAAAGGGGGCGGTAGTCCCATTGTAAGCATGTCCAAAGAGTCTGTAGATTGTCCAAAAGAGCAATAAGAATCTGAGAGTTTTCCATATCTCTTTCTTATTTCTTGTTGTTCTCCACTCGAAATCCACCAAAGAGCGCTGAGCTTCCGCAGATAATCGCCGGGAGTCCCGTATAGCCGGCGAGAGAGTGACGCACAGTAATAGTAGTACTAGTAGCAGTAGAAGTAGTTGTAATAGTTATAGTATAGGTTATAGTAGTAGTTGTAGTAGTAGTAGTAGTAGTAGTAGTAATAGTAGTAGTAGTAGTTATTGTTGTAGTAGTAGTAGAAGCAGTATTAGTAGTAGAAGCAGTATTAGTAGTAGCAGTACTAGTAATAGTAGTACTATAGTAGTAGTAGTAGTAGTAGTAGTAGTAATAGTAGTAGTAGTAGTAGTAGTAGTAGTAGTGGTAGTGGTAGTAATTGTAGTAGTAGTTGTAGCAGTAGTAGAAGTAATAGTAGTAGTAGTAATAATAGTATTAGTAGTTGTAGTAGTAGTAGTTGTAGTAGTAGTAATAGTAGGGGCAATAGGAGGATAAGGAGGAGGAGGAGTAGTAGTAGTAGTAGTGGTGGTAGTAATAGGGGTAATTCTAGTAGTAGTGGTAGTAGTAGAAATAGTGGAAGCGAGGGTAGTAGTAATCGTAGAAGTAGTAGTTGTTGTAGTTGCAGCACTAGCAATACTTGTAGTACTTGTATTCATAGCAACAGTAGTATTCGTAGCAGGAGTATTAGTAATAGGAGTTGTAGAAGAATTACTAGCTATTGGAGTAATACTACTAGTAGTAGTTATGTAGCAGTTGTGAAGCAGCAGTAGTAGTAGTATTTGTCGTAGTGGTAGTAGTAGTAGTTGTTGTTGTTGTTGTTGTTGTTGTTGTTGCAGTTATAGTAGTAGTACTACTAGTATTAGTAGTAGCAGTCGTTGTACATGTCCAAGCAGTAGTAGACGTCCTTGTAGCAGTAGTAATAGTTATAGTAAGAGTAGTAGTATCATTACTAGTAGCAGCAGCAACAGTAGCGGCAGTAGTAGTAGTGGTAGTTGTAGTAGTAGTAGTAGTAGCAGTTGTTGTTGTAGTATTTGTCGTAGGTGTTGTAGTAGTAGTAGCTAGAGTAGTAGTAGTAATAGTGGCAGTAGCAGTAGCACAAGTACTAGTAGTAGTAGTAGTTGTTGTTGTTGTTGTTATATTAGTAAGGGTAGTAGTGGAAGTAATAATAGTAGTAGTAATAGCAGTACTAGCAGCTATAGTAGTAGTAACAGAATTCATAGTAGTAGCAGTAGACAGAGTAGTAGTAGTAGTAATATTAGTAGTACTAGTTGTTGTAGCAGTTGTAGTATTAGTAATAGTAATAGTAGTTAGAGCAGCAACAGCAGCTATAGAAGTAATGATAGTAGTAGTAGTGGTAGTAGTTGTAGTTGTAGAAATAGTAGTAGTGGAGGTAGTAGTAGTAGTAGTAGTAGTAATAGTAGTAGTTGTTGTAGCACTAGTAGAAGTAATGTAGTAGTAGTAGTAATAATTGCAATAGTTGGAGTAGTAGTAGTTGTAGTGGTGGTGGTAGTAGTAATTGGGGTAATTATAGTAATAGTGGTAGTAGTAGTAATAGTGGAAGTAGGAATACTAGCAGTAGCAATAGCAGTAGTAGTAATAGTAGTAGTACTAGTAGTACTGATAGTAGTAGTAGTAGAAGCAGCAGTAGCAGCAGTACTTGTGGTAGTAGTAGTAGCACGAGTAATAGTAGTAGTAGAAGTAGCAGTTGCAGTACTACTGTAGGTAGAACTAGTAGTAGTTATAGAGGCAACAGTTGTAGGAGTAGTAGTTGTTGTAGTAGTTGTAGAAGTAATAGGATTAGTAATAGTGGCAGTAGTTATAGTAGTTCGAGAAGCGACAACAGTAGTAGCAGCAGTAATAAGAGTGGTAGTAGTGACAGTAGTAGTAGAAGTTGCAATAGAAGCAGTAACAGTAGTGGTAGTAGTAGAAGTAGTAGTCGCACTAATAGTGATAGTAGTAATGATAGCAGTAGTGGTACTAGTAGTAGTAGTAGTACTCCTACAACTATTACAACTACCGCTACTACAACTACTACTACAATAATTGCTACCACTCTTCCAACAATAACTACAGCTACTATTGCTGCTTCTACTACAACTACGACTACAACTACTATTGTTATTACTTCTCCTACTACTGGTACTACAACTAATACTGCTACAGCTACCACTACTATTACAACTGCTACTACTAATGCGACAACAACTACTACAATTACTACTCTTACTACTCCTACTACTTCAGCAACTACTGCTACTACTACTATTACTATTATTACTACTGCGACTACAACTACAACTACTTCTACTAAGAGTACTCCTAGTACTACAGCTACTACTGTGACTACTACTATTATATTACTACTACTACTACAACTGCTGCTGCTGCTACTACTGCTACTTCTACCTCTACTACTACAACGACTACTACTATGACTACCGATACTACTGCTACCTCTCCTACTACTACCACTACTACTACTATAACTGCTACTACTACCACTGCTGCTACTACTCCTATTGTGACTACTGCTGCTGCTACTGCTGCTACTACAACTCCTACTACAACTCCTACTACTGTGACTACTACTACAAATCCTACTTCTACAATCTAGATACTAGAGCACTACGACGACTATTACTACGACACAGGCTACTACTGCTATACTACTAATACTTCTAATTCTGCTACGACTACTGCTACTTTTCCTGCTACTTTTACAACTATAGCTACGACTACTACTATTACTTCTCTTACCACTTTTTCGGGTATAAATACTGCAACATCTACTACTACTGCTACAATTACTACTACAACTACTACCACTATTATTGTTACTACTACTACAACAATGGCTATCCCTACCACTAATACTATTGCAACTATGACAACTACTCCAAAAACTCTTAGTGCTCCTGCTACAACTACTCTAACTGCTTCTATTACTACTAACAATGCTACTACTGCTCCTACTATTTCTACTGCCACTATTGCTACTATTACTACTATTGCAATTGCTGCTATTTCTCCCAATTTTAGTACTACTACTATTACTACTACATCTACTACGGCTGCTGCTACTACTAATACTACTACTGCTACTACTAACACTTCTACTACTCCAAATACAATAACAACTACTGTTGCTGCTGCTACTGCTACTATTTCTAATAGTACTACAACTACTACAAATGCAACAACTACTTCTTCTACTACTACGGCTGCTACGACTGCTACTACTACTGGAGTTGCTACTACAACACCTACTACTCCTACTGCTACTTCTGATGGTACTACTACTCCTACTGCTACAATTGCAAGTACTACTATTACTCCTACTACTACTACTACCACAACTATTGCTGCTAACAATACAACTAATACTACTACTGCTGCTACTACTACTACTCATACTTCTATTCCCACTACTACTACTACTACTACAACGACTGCTACTAATACTGCTACTACTACTACTACTTCTTCTACCACTACTTCTAGTAAAACTACTACTATTGCATTTGCTTCTGCAACGACGATTACTACTTCTACTACTACTGTTGTTGTTGCTGCCGCTACTACTAATACTACTGCAACTTCAACAATAACTATTGCTACTACTACAACTACTACTTCTCCTATTCCTACTACTACTACGGCTACTACTACTGGTACTATGCCTACTACTACTTCAGCTGCCACAATTGCTACTATGCAACTACTACTACTACTACTCTTACTATCACTACTACTACAGCTACTACTGCAGCTACTGCTACTAATGCTAGTACTTCTGCTACTACTGTGACTACTGCTACTACAACTGCTACTACAACTACTGCTCTACCTACTACTACTCCTGCTGCTACTGCTGCTGCTACAACTATGACAACAACTACTACAACAAAAATAATTGCTACTATTATTGCTACTACTGCTACTACTATTACTAATGCTACAAGACTACTACTATGACTACTGCAACTACTACTACTTCTCGTACTGCTACTACTACTACTGCAACATATGCTACTACTCGTATTATTACTACTATTGGTACTACTGCAACGATTACTACTTCTACTATAGCTTCTACTACTACTTCTACTGCTACTACTACTTCTTCAAGTACTACTATTACTTCTAGAATGACTACTACTACAACAACTACATCTACTTTTGTCGCTGCGGTTGCTACTGCTGTTGTTGCTACTCCTACAACAACAACAACAACAACTATTGTTACTAATACTGCTACTATTACTACTACTACTACTATGACTACTGCTACAACTACTTCAACAACTACGACTGCAATTGCTACTATTACTACAACAACAACTACTACTATTGTTGCTGTTGCTACTACTACTACTATAACAACAACAACAACAACAACAACAACAACTACTACTATTGCTAATGTTACAACTACTACTACTAACTACTACTACTTCTACTTCCACTACTACTACTACTATTAGTGCTACTACTACTACAACTACCATTACCAATACTGTTATTGCTACAACTACTACTACAACAACTAGTACTACTACTATATCTATGACTACAACTATGATGACTACTACTACTAAAACTCCCACTACTACCTTTAGTACTACTACTACTGCTACTACTACCATTGCTACTACTATGCCTAATACTACTACTACTGTTGCTGCTGCTAATATTCCAAACACGCCTACTACTACTACTTCTACTACTACTACAACAACTACTACTACTCCTCCTACTACTCCTACTACTATTACTACTAGTACTACTACTACTACCACTACTACTACAACAACTACTACTGCTACTATTACTGCTACTAGTACTACTACTACCACCACCACCACCACCACCACCAACACAACTACTACTACTACAACAACAACTATGACTACTACTACTAGAATAACTACTCCAACTGCTATTATTTCTGCCACTACAGTTGCAGCTTCTTCTGCAACTAAAACTCTTCCAACTAGAACTACTACCACTACTATAACTATTACTACTACTCCTACTCCAACTTCTACTCCTACAACACCTCCTACTACTACTACAACTACTAGTACCACTACTACTACTCCTACTCCTACTCCTTCTACTACTTCTACTACTACTACTACTACTACTAATACTACAAATACTACTGTTACAAATACAGCTACTACTACTATTGCTGCTGATGCTGAAGCTATTACTACTACTAGTACTACTACTACCACTGATACTGCTACCATTACGCCTATTGCAACTCCTACTCTTTCTGTTGCTCCAATTACTACTACTACTACTACTCATACTCCGACTACTGCTATTGCTGCTACTACTACTGCTGCTGCTCATACTACTACCAATACTACAACAATGACTACAAACACTTCTTCAACAACAACAACAAGTACTATTACTAGTACTACTAGAACTCCTGCTCCTGCTACTGCTACTACTAGTACTCCAACTACGACTACTGGTACAAGGACTACTACTTCTAATGTTGCTACTCCTACTACTATAACTACTATTACCACAATAACTACTGCACCTACTAGTACAGCTACTAAAAAAACTACTACTACTACTACTCCACCTACTACTACTTCTCTTGCACATATTACTGCTGCTGCTACTACTACTACTACTACTACCACCACCACCACCACTACTACTACTTTTACTACTACTACTACTGCTACTAGTGCTACTACTATTACTACTGCCACTACCATTACTGCTGTTGCTACCACCACCACCACTTCTACTACTACTACTAGTAATAGTATTACTACTCCTTCTACTACTACAACTACTAGTACTCCTGCTGCTACTGTTCCTTCTCCTGCCACTACTACTTTGACTACAACTACAACTACTTCTTCTTCTACAACAATAACAACAACTACTACAAATAGTACTCCTGCTACTGCTGTTGCTATTCTTACTACTACTACTACTCGTACTACTACTACTACTACACTTCTTATACAATAACAACAACTACTACTACTACCACTTCCACTACAACAACAACTACTACTACTATTACTTCTTCTGCAACTACTACCACTATGACTACAACTATTACTTCTACTACTACTATGACTATTACTGCTACAACTATCGCTACAACTACCACTAGTAGTACTAGTACTAGTAGTAGTAGTAGTAGTAGCACTGCTACTACTACTACTACTACCACTACCACTACTATCAGAACAACTACTACTCCTACTACTGCTGCGACTCCTACTACTATTATTACTACAATAACTACTACAACTATAAAACCTACTATTGTTGTTGCTACAACAACAACAACAACAACAACTAGTATTACCACTACTACTATTACTATTACTACTATGTTGCAACTACTACTACTACTAAACCTACTTCTACTATTCCTACTACAACAACTTCAACAACTACCACTACAACTATTATTAGTACTACTACTGCTACGACTACTGCTACTACTACTACTAGTACAAGTAGTAGTAGTACTAGGAGTAGTAGTAGTGCTAGTACAAGTAGTAATAGTACTAGTAGTGGTAGTAGTTGTTGTTGAAGTAGTAGTAGTAATAGTATTAGTAGTAATAATAGTACTAGTAGTAGTAGTATTTGTACTGGTAGTAGTAATAGTAGTACTAGTACAAGTAATAGTAGTAGTAAAAGTAGCAGTAGTATTAGTAGTAGTAGTAATAGTAGTTGTTGTTGCAGTAGTCGTAGTAGTAGTAGCTGGAGGTGTAGTAGTAGTAGCAATCGGAGTTGTTGTAGTAGCAGTAGTGGTGGTAATAGTAGTAGTAGTTGTATTGGTAGTTGTAGTTGTAGTGGTAGTACTAGTTGTACTAGTAGTAGTAGTAGTAGTAGTAGTAGTAGTAGTAGTAGTAGTAGTAGTACTTATAGTAGTAGTAGTAGTAGTAGTAGTTGTTGTTGTTGTTGTTGTAGTACTAGTAGTAGTGGCAGCAATAGTAGTTGTTGTTGTTGTTGTAGTAGTAGTAGTGGTGGTGGTGGTGGTGGTGGTGGTGGTGGTTGGGGTAGTAATAGTGCAATAGTAGTTGTAGTATTCATAGTAGTAGTATTTGTAGCAGTAGTAATAGTAGTAGTACTACTAGCAGTAATAGTAGTTGTAGTAGCAGTAGAAGTAGCAGTAGTAGCAGTTGTTGTAGTTGTAGTAGTAGTGGTAGTTGTAGTTGTAGTAGTAGTAGTAGTAGTAGAAGTAGTAATAGTAGTACTAGTACAAGTAGTAGTAGTACCATTAGTAATAGTAGTTGTTGTTGTAGTAGTAGTAGTACAAGTAGTAGTAATAGTAGTAGTAGTGGTAGTAGTAGTACATATTAGTAGTAGTAGTAGTAATAGTAGTACTAGTACAAGTAGTAATAGTACCAGTTGTAATAGTAGTTGTTGTAGTAGTAGTAATAGAAGTAGTAGTAATAGTAGTAGTAGTAGTTGTTGTTGTTGTAGTAGTAGTAGTATTAGTAGTGGTAGTAGTAGTAATAGTAGTACTAGTACAAGTTGTAGAAGTACTAGTAGTAGTAGAAGTAGTAGTAGTATTAGTAGTAGTAGTAGTAGTTGTTGTTGTTGTTGTAGCCACAGTAGTAGTTGTTGTAGTTAGTAGTTGTAATGGTAGTAGTATTAGTAGTTGGAGTAGTAGTCGTAGTAGCAATAGGAGTTGTCGTAGTAGCAGTAGTGGTAGTAATAGTAGTAGTTGTTGTAGTGGTAGTTGTAGTAGTTGTGGTAGTACTAGTTGGACGAGTATTAGTAGTAGTAGTAGTAGTTATATTAGTAGTACTAGTAGTTGTAGTAGTAGTACTAGTACTAGTAGTACTAGTACTACTAGTATTAGTAGTACTAGTAGGAGTGGTAGTAATAGTAGTTGTAGCAGTAGTTGTAGTAGTGGTAGTAATACTGATAGCTGTAGTTGTAGTTATAATAGTAGTAGTAGTAGTAGTAGTAGAAGTGGTAGTAGTAGTAGTCGTAGTAATAGTAATAGTTGTCGTAGTAGTAGTAGTAGTAGTAGTATTTGTAGCAGTAGTAATAATAGTAGTAGTACTAATAGTAGCTGTACCACTAGTAGTAGTAGTAGTTGTAGTAGTAGTAGAAGTAGTAGTAGTAGTTGTTGAAGTAGTAGTTGTTGTTGTTGTTATTGTTACTACTGCTGTTGTAGTAGTTTTAGTAGAAGTACTAGGAGTAATTGTATTAGTAGTACTAGTAGTACTAATAATAATAGTAGTAGTAGTAGTACATGTAGTTGTGGTAGTAATAGTAGCCACAGTGGTTGTAGTAGTAGTAGTCATAGTAGTTGTTGTAGTAGTAGAAGCAGTAGTAATAGTAATAGCAGTAGTAGTAGTAGTGGTCGTAATAGCATCAATAGTTGCCGCAAAAATTGTAGTAGTAATAATAAAATTGAAGGAGCAATAGCAGTTGTGGTAAGGGTACTATGGTTGCTGCTTCCTCTACTACAACCACAACTGCTACTGCTACTACTACTACTCCTAGTTCTACTACTACTACTTCTTTTCCTACTAGTACTACTACTACTACGACAAATCTTACTACTACTACTCCAACTTCTACTCCTACAACTACTCCTACTACTACAAGAAAGTACTACTACTACTACTACGCTTGCTACTCCTTCTACTACTACTACTACTGCTGCTGCTACAAATACTACTACTGCTAATGCTATTACTACTTCTATTCCCACTACTACTACCACTACTACAACAACTACCACTCCGACTGCTACTCCCACTCTTTCTATCGTTCCAGCAACAACTGCTACTGCTACTACTCGTACTCCGTTGCTACTATTATTGCAGCTACTACTGCTGCTACTTGTACAACTACTAATACTTCTTCCTGAACAATAGCTACTAATAGAACTCTAGCTGCTGCTACTGCTACTCCTACTACTACAACTACAACTACTAGAACAAGTACTGCTACTTCTAATGTTCCTACTCCTAATACTACAACTACAACTACCACTACAACTACTGCGCCTACTAGTACAACTACTAAAACAACTGCTACTACTGCTCCTACTACTAGTACTAACACTAATACTACTACTAGTGCTACTACTACTCCTACTACTACTACTACTACTACTGCTACTACTACAACAACAACAACTACTACTACAAGTAGCACTACTACTACTACTATCATTATTATTAGAACAACTACTATTATTACTACAACTATAAAACCTACTACTGCTAATGCTACTACAACAACAACTACTAATACTACTACTACTACTACTACTATTACCACTTTGGTGCAGCTACTACTACTACTGCACCCACTTCTACTCCTACTCCTACTACAACTACTTCAACAACAACAGCAACTAATATTATTAGAACTACTATTGCTGTTGCTACTACTACAACTACTACTATTACAAACACTACTACAACTACCACTACTACTACGACTATTGCTATTGCTGCTATGACTACTACTGCTGCTACTAATGCTACTACTACTGCCACTACTGTTACTACTGCTGCTACTACTACTGCTACTACTACTGCTACTACTAATGCTACTACTACTGATAATACTACTGCTGTTGTTATTACTGCCGTTACTACATCTACTACTACTACTACTACTACTATTTCTATAACTACTAATGCCACCACTCCAACAACTACTACTCATACTACTACTCATACTACTACTTCTACTCCTACTACTACTGTTAATACTACTACTACTATGACTACTACTACTAATACTGCTATTACTACTTCTGCTGCAATTGTTGCTGCCGCTAGTACTACCACTACTACTACTAATACTACTATTGCTACTACTACTACTATTACAACTACTCCTACTACAACTATTACACCTACTACTACTGCTACTACAACTAATGTTGCTGCTATTGCTACTACTAATACTACTACTACTACTACTATTATTATTACTGCGGCTGCGACTACTACTACTACCACAACTACTACTACACTGACTACTACTTCCACTCCTACTCCTACTCCTACTATTGTTGCTATGCCTACTACTACAACAACAACAGCAACATCAACAATAGCTACTACTCCTACTACTACAACAACAACAACAACAACAACCACTATTGCTACTACAACTACTACTACTAATACTAGTTCTGCGACAGCTACTAATATAACTATTACTATTACTGCGACTACTACTAACATTGCTGCAACTAGAACTACTACTACTATTGCTAATGCTGCTGATACTACAATTGCTGCTCCTACTACTACAACTACTACTAGTTCGGTAAATACTACTACTACTCCTACCACTTCTGCTACTACTACTGCTACTAATGCTACTACTACTATGGCTACTGAAGGTACTAATACACCTACTACTACTACTTCTACCACTACTTCAACTACTACTATAATAACTACTACAACTACTAGTACTCATACTACTCCTACTACTACCATTACTATCACTACAAATGCTACAGCATCTGCTGCTGCTGCAACTACTACTATTACAACTACTACGGCTACTACAATAGATACTACTACAACTTCTTCTGCTACTTTTGCTACTCCAGCTTCCCCTACTATAACTATTACTTATGCTATAACTACTACCACTGTTGCTACTATTACTACTACTACTAGTACCACTACTACTAGTATTACTGCTACTACTAAAACTACTACTACTTTTACTACTACTGCTATAGCTAATAGTAGAGTATTCATTACAACAACAGTACTAGTAGTTGCAATAGCAGTTGTGGAAGTGGTAGTGGTAGTACCAGTAAAAGTAGTAGCAATAGTAGTAGTTATTGTAATAACAATAGAAGTAGCAATAGTCGTAGTAGTATTAGTAGAAGTAGTAGTAGCAATAGTAATTAC
This sequence comes from Trichopus zeylanicus subsp. travancoricus, assembly GCA_005019695.1. Lineage (NCBI taxonomy): Eukaryota > Viridiplantae > Streptophyta > Magnoliopsida > Dioscoreales > Dioscoreaceae > Trichopus > Trichopus zeylanicus. The sequence goes on along the minus strand of RXID01021435.1, from coordinate 9,679 downwards.
AACAGTAGTGGTTACATTAGGTGTAGCAATAGTAGAAGTAGAAGCAGTAGTTGTTGCAGTAATAGTAGCAGCTACAATAGTAGAAGTAGTAGTAGTAGTAGTAGGAGGAGGAGGAGGAGGAGAAGCAGTAGTTTTACTAGTAGTAGTTGTAGCAACATTAGTAGTAGTAGTAGTAGCAGTAGTAGAAGTAGTAGTAGTTGCCATAGTAGTGACAGTAGTAACACTAGTAGTAGTAGTGGCCAAAGTAATAATAGTAACAGCAGTCGTAGTTATTGTTGTACTAGTAGTAGTAGTCATGGTAGAAGTAGCAGCAGCAGTTGTAGTAGTAGTTGTAGCAGTAATAATTGTTCTAGTATTAGTTGTAATAGTAGTGGTAGTAGCTGCTGCAGCAGTAGCAGTAGTGGTAGTCGTAGTAGTAGAAGTTGCAGCAGTAGTACTAATAGTTGCAATAGAAATTGTAGTGTTAGCAGCAGTAGTACTAGTAGAATGAGTAGTAATAGTAGTAGTTATGGTAGTAGTAATAGTAGTAGTTGTGGCAGTAGCAGCAACTGTAGTAGCAGTAATAATAGTGGCAGCAGTAGTTGTAGCAGTAATAGCAGCAACAACATTAGTAGTCGTAGTAGCAGCTACAGTAGTAGTAGTAGTAGTAGTAGTAGTAGTAGTAGTAGTAGTAGTAGTAGTAGTAGTAGTAGTAGTAGTAGTAGTAGTAGTAGTAGGAGTAGGAGAAATAGTAGTTTGAGTAGTAGTACTAGCAGCAGCATTAGTAGTAGTGGTAGTAGCAGTTGCAGTAGTGTAGTAGTAGTAGTAGTAGTAGTTGCCATGGTAGTGATAGTAGTAGTAGCCAGAGTAGTAGTAGTAATAGTAGCAGTTGTAGGTGTAGTATTAGTAGTAATGGTAGTACTAGTAGTAGCAGTAGTAGTAGTAGCAGTTGTAGGTGTAGTATTAGTAGTAATGGTAGTACTAGTAGTAGCAGTAGTAGTAGTTGTACTAGTTGTTATTCTTGTCATATTAGTAGTAGCAGTAGCAATTGTTGTAGTAGTAGTTGTTGTTGTTGTAGTAGTTGTTGTTGTAATAGCAGTCATAGTTAGAGTAGTATTAGTATTAGTATTAGTAGTAGTAGCAGTTGTAGTAGCATCAGTAGTAGTAGTAGTAGAAATAGGAGTAGTATTAGCAGTACTACTAGTAGTAGTAGTAATAGTAGTAGTGTAGTGGTAGGAGTAGGAGTAGTAGTAGTTGTTGTTGTCATAGTTATAGTAGTAGTAGTTATTGTGGTGGTGGTGGTGGCAGTAGTAAAAGTTGTGGTAGTAGTAGCAGTAGTAGTAGCTATAGTAGGCGAATTAGGAGCAGTAGAAGTAGTAGTAGTAGAAGTAGTAGTAGTAGTAGTAGTTGTTGTTGTTGTTGTTGTTGTAGTGGTCGCAGTCGAAGTAGTTATTATTGAAGTAATAGTTTGAGTGTTAAGAGGAGGAGGAGTAGTAGTAGTAGAACCAGTAGTAGCAGTCATAGTAGTAGTAGCAATAGTAGTAGCTATAGTTAGGGTAGTAATAATAGTTGTATTAGTAGTAGTAGTTGTAGTGCTTGTAGTAGTCAGAGTAGAATTAGTAGTAGCAGTAGTAGGTGTAGCAACAGTAGTAGTAGTAGTAGTAGTAGTAGTAGAAGTAGTAGTAGTTGACTAGTAGTTCTAGTAGTCGTGCTTGTATTAGGTGTAGCAGTAGAAGTACCAGGAGTCGTAGTCACAGTCAAGGTAAGAGGAGCATGAGTAGTAGTGATAGTGGAAATTATAGTTGGAGTATTAGGAGTAGCAATAGTAGTTGTGGTAGTAGCAGTTGTTGCAAAAGTGGTAGTAGAGTAGTAGCAGTGGTACCAGTAGTCGTGGTCACAATCATAGTAATAGTATTAGTAGTAGTAGTAGTGAAAGTTGTAGTTGGAGTATTAGGAGGAGTAGTAGTAGTAGCAATTGTAACAGTAGTAGTAGTAGTAGTTGCTGTAGTAGTAGTAGTAGTAGTAGTACTAGTAGTAGTAGCAGTAGTAGTAGTAGAAGTTGTTGTTGTAGTAATAGTAGTTGTATTAGTAGTTTTTGTTGTTGTAGTAGTAGTAGGGGTAGATGTAGTGGTAGCAATGGCAGTAGCAGAAGTAGTAGTAGAAGTAGGAATAGTAGTTGGATTGGTAGAAGTAATAGTAGAAGTAGGAATAGGAATGGCAGTAGCAGAAGTAGTAGTTGTAGTAGAAATAGTAGTAGGATTGGTAGTGGTAGTACTAGTAGTACTAGTAGTAATAGTAGTAGGAGTAGTAGTAGTAACAATATTAGTAGTAGTAGTTTTAGTTATGTTGGAAGTAGCAGTTGTATTAGTAGCAACAGCCATAAGAGCAGCAGTAGTAATAGTAGAAGTAGCTGAAGTAGTTTCAGTAGTAGTAGGAGCAATAGTAGTAGTACGTGTAGTAGTAGCGGGAGTAGTAGTAGTAGTAGCAGTAGTAATAGGTGTACTAGTTTGAGTAGTTGTAGTAGCAGTAGAGGTAGGAGTAGTAGAAGTGGCTGCAGCAGCAGTAGTAGTAGAAGTAGAAGTAGTTGTTGTTGACATTATTGTTGGAGTATTAGGATAGTACGTAGTAGAAGAAGAAGTAGTAGCAGTTGTGTGCAGTAGTAGGAAGCAGCAAGCAGTCAGTAGTAGTAGATGTAGTTAGGGTAGTACTATTAATAGTAGTAGTACGTGTAGTAGTAGCGGGAGTAGTAGTAGTAGTAGCAGTAGTAATAGGTGTACTAGTTCGAGTAGTTGTAGTAGCAGAAGTGGTAGGAGTAGTAGAAGTGGCTGCAGCAGCAGCAGTAGTAGAAGTAGAAGTAGTTGTTGTTGACATTATTGTTGGAGTATTAGGAATAGTAGTAGTAGAAGAAGAAGTAGTAGCAGTTGTTGCAGTAGTAGGAGCAGCAGCAGCAGTAGTAGTAGATGTAGTTAGGGTAGTAGTATTAGTAGCAATAGTAGTTGTATTAGTAGTAGTAGTTATAGTGGTAGTGGTAGTCGGAGTAGAATTAGTAGTAGTAGTAGTATTAGTAGTAGTAGTAGTAGTAGTAGTAGTAGTAGTAGTTGTTGTTGTTGTTGTTGTAGTAGTAGTATTAGTAGAAGTAGTAGTAGTCGTTGAGTATTAGTTGTAGTAGTCATGCTTGTAGTAGGAGTAGCAATAGAGGTGCCAGTAGTAGTAGTCGCAATCATAGTAATAGTAGTAGCAGTAGTAGTAATTGTGGAAGTTATAATTCGAGTATTAGGAGTAGTAGTTGTTGTTGTAGTAGTAGTAGATGTAGCAGAAGTAGTAGTATTTGTTGTAGTAGCAGTAGTACCAGAAGTTGTAGTAGCAGTTGTAGTAATAGTACTTGTAGTAGTAGGAGTGCAAGTTGTAGTTGGAGTTTTAGGAGTAGTAAGTGTAGTAGTAGTAGCAATTATTGCAGTAGTAAGTAGTTGCAGTAGTAGTAGCAGTAGTAGTAATAGCCGTACTAGTAGTAGTAGGAATAGTAGTTGTAGTAGTAGTTGTTGTTGTTGTAGTAGTAGTAGTTGGAGTAGTAGTAGTAGTAGTAGTAGTAGTAGTAGTAGTAATGACAGTAGTAATAGTAATATTAGTAGCACTAGTAGTAGTAGTTGATGTAGTAGCAACAACCGCAGCAGTAGTAGAAGTAACGGAAGTAGTTTCAGTAGTAGTAGGAGTAGTAGTAGTAGGTGTAGTAGTAGTTGGAGTAGTAGTAGTAGTAGCAGTTGTAGTGGTAATAATAGTTGTAGTATTAATAGCAATAGTAGTAGCAGTAGTAATTGGCATACTAGTTGTAGTAGTAGTAGTAGAAGTAGTAGGAGTAGTAGTACTAGTAGTAGTAGTAGTCGTAATAACAGTGGTATTAGTAGTAGTTGAGATAGAAAAGCAGCGGTAGAAGTAATAATAGTTGTAGTAGGAGCATTAGTTGTAGTAGTAGTAGTGGTAGTACGAGTGTTAGGACTAGTAGTTGTTGTAGTAGTAGTCGGAGATGTAGGAGTCGTGGTACTAGTAGTAGCAGCATCATCAGGAATAGTAATAGTAGTAGCAATAGTAGTAGCAATCGCAGTAGTAGTGGTAGTGGTAGTACCAGCTGCAGTAGGAGAAGTAGTAGTAATAGTACTAGTAGTATTAGTTATTGTAGCAGTAGTAGTAGTAGTTTGAGAAGTAGCAGTGGTAGTGGTACTCACAGCAGCAGCAACAGTTGCAGCGGCAGCAGCAACAGTAGTAGCAACAGTAGCGATGGCGAAGGTAACAGTAGCCGTAGTTGTAGCGGTGGTAGTAGTCGTACTACAAATGATAGTAGTTGCAGCAGTAGTAGAAGAAATATTAGTTGCAGTACTTGCAGTAGTAGTAGTAGAAGCTACTAAATTAGTAGTAGTAGTAGTTGTAGTAGTAGAAGCAGTATTAGTAGTAGTAGTATCTGCTGTATAGAAGTTGTAGTAGCAGCAGTAGTAGTGGAAGTAGGAATAGTAGTTGTAGTAGTATTAGTGGTAGCAGCAGCAGCTGCTGCGGCAGCAACAATATCAAGAGTAGTTTTAGTAGTAGTAGTAGTAGTAGTAGTAGTAGTAGTAGTAGTTATTGTAGCAGTAGTAGTAGAAGCAGTATTAGTAGTAGTAGTATCTGCTGTATAGAAGTTGTAGTAGCAGCAGTAGTAGTGGAAGTAGCAATAGCAGTTGTAGTAGTATTAGTGGTAGTAGCAGCTGCTGCTGCGGCAGCAACAATATCAAGAGTAGTTTTAGTAGTAGTAGTAGTAGTAGTAGTAGTAGCAGCAGTAGTGGTAGTAGTATCAGTAGTAGTGGCAACAGTAGCAGTAGTTGTAGCCATAGTAGCAATAGTTGTAGCACTTGTAGTAGTAGTAGTATTAGAAGTTTGAGTAGTAGCGATAGTAGCAGTAGTAGTAGTAATAGTAATGGAAGTAGCAGTAGTAACGGTAGTAGCAGTCACAGTAGTAGTAATTATAGTGGTAGCTGTAGCAATGGTAGTTGCTATAGTTGTAGTAGTAGAAGTAGTAGCAGTAGTTCTAGCAATAGTACTGGTAGTAGTTGTTGTGGCCACTGCAGTAGTAGTAGTAGTAGTAGTGGCAGTAGGAGGAGGAGGATGAGGAAGAGGAGGAGTAGTAGTAGTAGTAGTAGTATTAGGAGGAGTAGTAGCAGCAGCAGTAGTAGTAGTAGCAGCAGCAGCAGCAGTAGTAGTAGGTGTAGCAGCAGTAGTAGTAGTAGCAATATTAGTAGTAGCAGAAGTAGTAGTAGTAGTAGTAGTAATAGTATTATTAGTTGTAATAGTAGTACTTGTAGTTCCATAATAGTAGCAGACACCATTGCAAAACTACAACTTGTAGTTGCAGAGGTAGTTGCAAAAGTGGCAGTAGTAGTAGTAGAAATTATAGCCGCAGTAGCAGTTGTTGTAGCAGTTGTAACAGAATTAGTAGTAGGTGTAGTAGTAGTAGTAGTAGTAGTAGTAGTAGTAGTAGTAGTAGTAGCAGTTGTAAGAGAAGCAGTCGTAGGTTTAGGGGTAGCAATAGTACTAGTCGTAGTAGTAGCAGCAGTAGCAACAGTAGTTGTAGTAGTAGCAATAGTGGTAGTTGTAGTTGTAGTAGTAGTATCTGTTGTAATGATAGTAGTAGTAGTAGTAATAGTACTAGATGTTGTTTTTGTAGTAGTTGTAATAGTAATGCTGGAGGTTGTAGTAGTAGTAGGATTAGTAGTAGTAGCAGTAGCAATAGTAGTAGTTGTTGTTGTCCTATTAGCAGTAGTAGAAATTGTTATAGTAGCATAGCAATAATAGTAGTTGTTGTTGTCCGATTAGTAGTAGCAGAAATTGTTATAGTGGTAGTAGCAATAGTAGTAGTTGTAGTAGTAGTCCTAGTAGTAGTAGTTGTTGTAGTACTAGTAGTCCTAGTAGTAGTAGTAGAAATAATAGTGGTAGTTGTTGTTGTTGTTGTTGTTGTTGTTGTAATAGGAGTCATAGTAGAAATAGTATTAGTGTTAGTATTAGTGGTTATAGCAGTCGCAACAGCAATAGCAACAATTGTAGTATTAGTAATAGGAGTAGTTGTTGTTGTACTAATAGTAGTAGTAATAGTCGTAGTAATAGTAGTAATAGTAGTTGTAGTTGTAGTCGAAGTAGTAGTGGTGGTGGTAGTAGTAGTAAAAGTAGTAGCAGTAGTAGTAGTAGTAATCGTAGCAGTAGCAATAGGAGTAGTTGCATGAGTAGTAGTTGTGGTAGTAGTAGTAGGAGTAGTAGTAGCTATTACAGGAGAATTAGGACTAGTAGAAGAAGTAGTAGTAGTAGTAGCAATAGTAGTTGTAGTAGTAGCAGTAGCAGTTGTAGTAGTAGTAGTTATTGTTGTTGTAGCAGTTGTAGTAGTTATTGTTGTAGTTGTAGTTGGAGTATTAGCAGCAGTAGTTGTAGTAGTATTGCAATTAATAGAAGAGGCAGTAGTAGCAGCAGTGGTAGTAGTAGTTGGAGAAGTTGTAACAGTAATAGTAACAATAACTACAGTGGTGTAATAGTAGAAGTAGTAGAAGTAGCAGTAGTAGTATGAGAAGTAGTAGTAGGATGAGTAGTAGCAGTAGCTGCAGTAGTTATAGTAGTAGTTGTTGTTGTGGTAGCAGTAGTAGTAGTTGTAGAAGTAGTAGTGGTGGTCGTAGAAGTTGTACTAGTTGTAGTAGCAATAGAGACAGCAATTGTGGTAGTAGTAGTAGTGGTAGCGGCAATTGCGACAGCAGTAATAGTATACTAGTAGGTTTTGTTGTAGTAACAGCTATGGCAGCAGTGGTAGCAGTAGCCGTAGTTGTAGTTATAGAAGTAGTAGGAGTAGGAGTAATAGTAGTAGTAATAGTAATAGTAGCAGGTGTAGTAATAGTAGTAGTAACAATAGTATTAATAGTAGTAGTAATAGTAGCAGTAGCAGTAACAGTATTAACAGTAGTAATAGTAGCAACAGAAGCATTAGTAATAATAGTAGTAGTACTAGTAGAAGCAGTAGTACTAGTAGTAGTAGTAATTGTAGTGGTAGTAGTAGCAGTAGTACTAGAAGTAATAGTAGTAATAGTAGTAGTTGTTGTTATTGTAGTAGTAGTAATTACAGAAGTAGTAGTTTTAGTAATAGTAGTCGTAGTTGTTGTACAACAATAGTACTAGCAGTTGCAGCAGTAGCAGTAGTAGTAGCAACAGCAGTAGTAATAGTAGTTGAACTAGCTGAAGTAGTAGGAGCCATAGTGGTAGTAGAAGTAGTAGTAGTAATAGTAGCTGTAGTAGTGATAGTGATAGTCATAGCGGTAGTAGCAATAGTAATAGCGATAGTAGAAGCAATAGAATTAGTAGTAGTAGTTGCTATAGCAACAGTTGTAGCAAGAGTTGTAGTAGCAGCAGTAGTAGTTCTAGTAGTACTATACGCAGCACTTGTAGTAGTAGCAATAGCTGCTATAGTAGTAGTAGTTGTTGTTATTGGTGTAGTAGTAGTCATCAGAGTAATAGTAGTAGTAGTAGCAGCAGTAGTAGTAATTGTAGTAGTCATAGTGGTAGTAGTAGTAATAGTTGTAGGAGTAGCAACAGTAGTAGTAGTTGCAGTCATAGTAGTAGCAGTCATTATAGTAGCAACAGTAGTTAAGTAGTAGTAGCAGAAGTAGTAATAGCCATAGGAGTAGTAGTAGTAGTAGTAGCAAGAGTTGTTGTAGTAGATGTAGTAGTAGTAGCAGCAGTATTAGTAGTAGTCGAAGTAGTAGTGGCACTAATAGTAGTTTTAGTAGTAGTAGAAGTAGTAGTAGGAGTAGTTGTAGTAGAAGTAGTAGTAGTTGTTGTTACAGTAGCAGGAGTAGTAATAGAAGCAGCAATAGCAGCAGCAATAGTAGAAGTAGTATGAGTAATAGTTGTAATAGTAATAGATATTGTAGTTGTAGTAGTATTAGCTAAAGTTGTAGTGGGAATAGCAGTTGTAGTAGTAGGAGTAGGAGTAGTAGAAGAAGTAATAGTAGTAGTAGTAGTAGTTATAGTAGTAGTGGCAGTAGCAGTAATAGTAGTAGTAGCGGCAGCAGTAGGAGTACTAGTAGCAGTTGTTGATGTTGAAGTAGTAATAGGAGTAGTTGTAGTAGTGTTAGTAGCATTAATACAAGTAGTTGCTGCAGTAGTAATAGTAGTAGTAGTAGTGATAGTAGTATTAATAGAAGTAGTAGTAGCTGTAGCAGTTGTTAGTAGTGGTACTAATAGTAACAGCAGTAGGAGAAGTAGTAGTACTCGTAATAAAAGTAGCGGTAGTAGAAGTGGTAGTTGCAATAGTAGCTGTAGTAGCCATCATAGCTACTAGAGCAGAAGGAGTAGATGTAGTAGTAGTAGCGGCAATAGTAGTGGCATTTGTAGCAGTACTATCATTTGTAGTAGCGCCAGTACTAGTGCTTCTGGTACTGCTACTACTACTTCTATTACTACAAGTACTATTGCTACTATGACTACTACTATTGCTACTACTCCAACTAGTACTACTTCCACTCTTACTGTGACTACTGCTACTACTTTTGTTGCTTCTAATACTCCAAGTACTTCTACCACTACAACTATTTCTCCTAATACTACTTCTACAACCACACTTACTACTCCTCCTACTTCTTCTATTACTACGACTACTACTACTGCTACTTCTACTCTACCATGTCTACTTCTAGTATTGCTAATAGTGCTACTACCACTACGACTACTACTACTACAACAACAACTACTACTACTACTATTACAACTTCTGCTATTACTATTGCTACTACTACTACTACTTGTATTGCTACTACTGTTGCCAATGCTAGTCCAACTACTGATACTACAAATACTTCTACAGCAACAACAATGATAACAACTTCTACTACTTGTACTTCTGCTCTCTTGTTGCTACTTCTACTACTACTGCTACTACTCCTACACTACTGCTACTTCTACTACTACTACTTCTATTGCTACCGCTAGTGCTAGCACTACTACTACTACTGCAACTAGCTGTTATTGCTACTACTACTACTCCTCCTGTTGCTATTACTACTACTACTTTCGCTACTACTGGTAGCACTACTACTCGTACAACAACTTCTACTGCTACAGCTACTACAACTTCTGCTGTTACTACTACTACTACTAAGACTACTACTACTACTGCTAGTACTACTTTCACTACTACTGCTTCGGCTACTTATACTACAATTACTACTACTATTACTACTACTGCTGTGACTGCGACTGCTACTACTATTACTATTTCTACTACTAGTACTAGTACTACTACAAGTACAACTACTCGTACAATGGCTACTACTTCTTCTACTCCTATTGCTACTACTACTACTAGTATTACTACTACTACAACTACTGTTGTTGCTGCGGCTATTACTACTATTGCAATTGCTACTACCACCACTAGTATTATTCCTACTACTTCTACTACTGCTACTATAGCTACTACGACTAATACCACTACTATAGCTACAGCTATTGTTACTGCTACTACTGCTGCTGCTATTGCTACTACTACTACTACTTCTACTACTCCTATTGCTCCTACAACTACAACTACTGCTACCACTACTACAACAACTACTACTACAAAATTATTACTACTACTTCTACAACAACTACTACAGCTTCGACTACTATTGTCATTAGTACTGCTACTGCTACTACTACTGCA
>RXID01021433.1:0-65662 GCA_005019695.1 Trichopus zeylanicus subsp. travancoricus | reverse complement strand
TCTACTAGTACTACTACTACTACTACTACTACTACTACTACTACTACTACTACTATTATAACTCCTTGTACTACCACTTGTACTACTAATCGTACGCCAACTCCGACTCCTAAAACTACACCTACAACTACTTCTACTACTAGAATTACTACCACATGTACCGGTCCTATTACTACTACTAGTACTTTAGCTACTACTAGTATAGCTACTACAACTACAACTTCTACTGCTACTACTACAACTTCTACTACTCCTACTATGACTACTGCTACAACTACTACTACTACTGCTACGTCTACTACTACTACGGTTGCTGCTACTCCTACTGCTACTACCTTTACTACTACTACTACTGCTACCACTACTGCACTACAACTACAACTGCTACTAGCACTACTACAACTCAAATAACAATAACTATTCATGCTACTAATAATACTACTACTACTATTACTTCTTCCAAAGCGACTCCTATAGCTACTACTACTACTCCTAGCACTACTACTACTATTAGTACTTCTGTTGCTGTTACTAATACTCCTACTACTACAACAACAACAACTACTACTGCTACAACAACTACTCCTCCTCCTCCTCCTCCTCCTACTACTACAACTACTACCACTACTTTTATTGCTGCTGCCATTGTGGCGACTGCTGCTGCTGCTGCTCCTATGCCAACTACTCAAACTACTCCAACTATAGCTATTATGAGAACTATTATTCCTACTACTATTGCTACTACTACTACTACTAGTGCTGATGCTATTACTCCTACTAGTACTACTACTACTACTACAACTCGTACTACCACTCCTCCAAATCCTACTCCTACCACTACTCTGACAACTGCAACTACTACAACTACTACTATTGCAGCTGCAACAACTACTACTAATTCCATTATGAGACTAACTGCTACTTTTCCTACTCCATTTCCTTTTGCCACCCCAACTCCTATTACTACTACTAATACCGCTGCTCTAACTACTACTACTCCTACTCCTACTCTTACTACCGCTGCCACAACTAATACTACTACTAGTACAACAATAACTACCAATACTACTACTGTTACTGCTATAACTAATATTACTCCTATTACAAGTACTACTACCACTACTACTACTACTACTTCTTCTACTAATGCTACTACCGCTACTACTACTACTATTACAACGACTGCTACAACAACAACAACAACTATTATGACTACAACTACGACTATTGTTGTTGCTGCTACTACTACTACTGCTACAACTATCATTGTAGCAGCTGATGCTACCGCTACTACTACTACTACTACTTCTCCTACTGCTTATCGTACTACCATTACAACTACTTATACTACAACTACAATTACTACTAATACTACTGCTACTACTAATATCACTACTACTACTGCTACTATTACTAGTACTACTTCTACCACTACTACTATTGCTAATACTTCGACTACTACTACTACAACTTCTACTGCTACTGTTACTACTACTACTAGAACAACTACTATTACCACTAGTACTACTACTACTACTACCATTACAACTTCTACTCCTACTAGTACTACTACTACTATTATTGCAACTGCTACTATGCCCACAATGACTATTGCTACTACTGCTACAACTACTCCAACTACACCTACTCCTACTCCTACACCTACTTCTAATACTACGACTACTACTACTGCTACAACAACTACTACTACTTGTACTATTTCTACTGCTACTACTACTATTACTCCGACTACTACTATTACTCCTACTAATACAACTTCAACTACTACTACTACTACTGCTACTACTTCTACTACTACTACTACTACTACGATGGCACCTCCTTCTACTACCTCAACAACACCTACTACTGTTGCTGCTACTGCTACTACTACTACTACTACTACTACACCTACTACTACTACTATTACTACTACTGCAACTACTATTACTACTACTACTATAACTACTACTATCGCTACTGCTACTACTACTTTCGTTGCTACTAATACTACCAATACTACTACTACTTTCGTTGCTACTATTATTGTTACTACTACTTCTAATGCTACTGTTACTACTACAACTACTACTCCTACCACTGCTATTACTTCAGCTATAACTACTACAATTGCAACTACCACTACAGCTACTGCTACTACTACTACTACTGCTCCTACTATTGCTAGTACCTCTACCATTACAACTACTACAACTACTGCCTCTATTGCTACTCCTACTACTAATACAACTACTGCTGCTGCTACTACTACCACCCACACTCCCACACCAACACCTATTGCAACAACTACTGCTACTACTAATACTACTACTACTAATTGTACTACAACTACTACAGCTACTACTACAACAACTTCTACTACTGCTACTAGTACCACGACTACTACTACTACAACTACTACTGCTACTACTACAGCTATTACTAGTAGTATTGGTATTACAACGGCCACTACAACGACTACGACTACTGTTGATTCTGTGGATGTAGCTCATACTACTACTACTATTACTACTCTTTCTACTATTACTACCGGACTGCTACTACTACTACGCTACTACTACTAGTACTTCTACTACAACTAGTACTAGTACTTCAACTAATACTACTATTACCTCGACTACTACTACTACTTCTACCACAACTACTACTACTACTACAACTACTACTACTACTACTACTACTACTACTACTACAACGACTACTACTACAACGACTACTACTAGTACTACTACTTCTACAACAACAACTACTACTACTACTTCTTCTACAACAACTACTACTACTACTACTATTGGTACTTCTACTATAGCTACTAATACACCTTTTACAACAAATACTACTACTACTATTACTCATACTATTGCTACTACAACTTCTACTTCCCATACTACTACTACGACTACTACTGCTACTACAGCTACCACTACTGCCACTACTACTACTATTTCTGCAACTACTGCTAGTACTTCTATTGCTACTACTACTCCTCCTCCTATTACTACTAGTATTCCTACTTCCACTACTACTATAACTAAGACTACTACTACAACTACTACTGCTACTAATACTTCCACTACTACTACTACTACAACTATTACTACTAATACTACTATTACTACTGCTACTACTACTTCTTCTACTACTTCTACTATTATACCTACTACTATTACTACTACTCTTACTACGACTACTCCTCCTCCTACTACCTCTGCTCCTACTTCTACTATGACTGCTTCTACCCCGACTTCTACTACTACTACTAGTACTACAACTACAACTAGTACGACTCCTGTTGCTACTACTACTACTAATACTACTACTTCTACTTCTACTACTACTACAACTAATACTATTACCACTTCTACTACTACTAGTATTATGACTATAACAACTACTCTAACTACAACAACAACAACTACTACTACTACGACTGCTATTCATATAACTGGTACAACTACTACGTCAACAACAACAACAACTACTACTATTACTAATACTACTACTACTACTACTACTACAACTGCAACTGTTTCTATTGCTGATGTGGCTACTCCTAATACTCATACTGCAACAACTACAAGTACTAATACTACTACTACAACTACAGTTACTACTACAACAACGACTACTGCTGCTACTATGACGACTACATCTAGTACTACTCTACTATTACTACTAGCACTACTACCACTACTGCTGTTGCCACTCCTACTACAGCTACGACTACTACTGCTACTACAACAACAACAACTCTACTATTGCTGGTACTACAAATACTGCTACTATAACTACAACTACTATAATAACAACAACCACTACTACTACTACTGCTGCTGCTACTAATAATAATACTACAACTGCTACTACAACTACTATTACTATAATTGCCACTTCAACTTCTACTACTACTACAACAACTACACCTACTACGACTACTACTACTACTACTACTACTACTACTTTGACTATTACCACTACTATTACGACTACTACTTCTACTACTACTACTTATCCTAATGCAACTAACACTGACTACTACACCTGCATCTACATCAACCTTGCAGCAGCTTCTACTACTAATACTACTACTGCTATTACTAAAAGTACTACTATTACTATTGTTGTTGCTACTGTTAGAAAAACTACAACTACAACTGCTAGTACTACTATTACTACTATTACTACTATTTCTACAACTACGACTATTACTACTTCTGCTGCTACTATTACTACAACTACTACAACCACTACTATTACTATAGTACCACAACAGCAACTACTACTACTACTCCAACAACTACTACTTCTACTGCTCGTTTTACTACTACTACTAGTACTACTACTATAACTATTACTACTACTATTTCTACTACAGCTATTACCGCTACCACTACTACTACTACTACAACGCGTATTGCTACTACTACTACTACTACTACTACTACTACTACTACTGATGCTACTACTACTACTACTACTACCGCTGCTACTGCTGCTGCTATTGCCGTTACAGCTAATGCTACTACTACTACTACTACTACTACTATTTCTACTGCTTCTGCTACTACTATTACTACTACTAGTCCTATTAGCACTACTACAGCTTTAACTACTACTCCCACTACTACTACTGCTACTGTTACGACTACCACTTCTACCACTACTACTACTGCTAGTGCTACTAGTACTACTGTTGCTGCTGCTGCTACTGTTACTAGTACTACTACTGTTGCTGCAACTATTACCACTATTACCACTATTACTACTATTACTACTGCTGCGGCTACTACCATGACTACTACTACTGCTGCTACTGCTCCTACTACTACTCCTTCACCTGCTCCTAATATTCCTACTACTACTCCTACTCCTACTACTGCTACTAATACTGCTACTCCTACCTCGACTCGTACTACTACCACTACAACAACAACAACTACTACTACTACTTCTACTACTACTGCTTCTCCTAATCCTACTCCAACTTCTACTACTACTGCTACTCCTACTATTACATCTACTACTGTTGCTATGACTACTGCAACTACTACTTCTTTTACAACTACTATAACTACTTCTTCTACAATAACTACTACTCCCAATACTATTACTTCTGTTGCTACTACTACTGCTACTACTACTACACCTACGACTATTATTACACTACTACTATAGTTATTACTACTGCTACAACTACTACGGCTACTAGTACTACTACTGCTATTGTTACAACTATGACTACTACAATAACTACTACTACACCATTTCTCCTGCATTTACTCTCATAATGTTATCACTGCTACTACTACTACTACTACCATTACTACTACTGCTATTACTACTCTTACCACCACGATAACAGCTACTACGGCATCTACTACTACTATTACTACAATTACCGCTACAATAGCTACTACTACTATTACATCTACTACTCATACTACTAATACCACAGCAACAACAACAACTACTAGTAGTATAACAACAACAACAACAACTACTACTACTATAATTACTACAACTTCTACTACTATTGCTACTACTGCTGCTGCTACAACTACTACAGCTCACACCACCACTACCACTAATGCCACTACTGCTACTACAACTACTACAACCCGAATTCTCTGACTTCGACTACTACTGCTATTACTATGACTACTACTAATTCGACTACCGCAACTACTGCTCTTACTGCTACTACTACTACAACTACTCTACTTTTCCAATTACTATTACTACTTCTACAATTATGACTATAGCTGTTGCTGCTACAATTTATACAACTACTTCTATTTCTACTACTGCCACAACTGCCACTACTGCCACTACTTCTGCTACTAGTACTACTATCACTACTAATGCTGCTACTGCTACTGTTGCTACTCCTGTGGCCGCTGCCACTACTACAATTACAACTACTACTGCGATTGCCGATACAGCTACTACCAACACGACTAGTACAACAACAACTACTGCTACTAATGCTGCTATTGCTACTACAACATCATCAACAACAACAACTACTATTACCATTGCTACTACTGCGTCTGCTACAACTACTACTACTAAAACTATGACAGCTACAACTACTGCTACTATTACTACGACTACTACTACAACTACCACCACTACTATTACCACAACTGCAACAACAACTATCTCTACAACTACTACAACAACAAGAACAACTACCACTACTAGTACTACTATTACTACAACTACTATTCCTTGTACTACTACAACAACTACTACTTCTCTTACTACTACTACAACAACAACTACTACTACTACAGCTACAACTATTACTACTATTACTACATCAACAAATTGTACTACAACTAGTTCTATTATGACTACCACTACTACTACTGCTTCTCTACTGCAACAAGTTATACTTCAACTAATACAATAACTACTACAGCTCTACTTCTACTGCAATTACTGCTGCCACTACTACTACTACAACTACAACAAGAGCAACAAGACCAACAACTACAACTACACCTACTAGTGCAGCAGCTCCTGCTACCACTACCACTGCTACTACTACTACTGTACTTACTACTATTGCTACCACTGCTACTACTACTTCAGCTACTATTGATACTACTACTACTACTGCTGCTGCTGCTGTTGCTACAACTACACTTACTATAGCTCCTGCTACTACTATTGCTACAACAATAGCTTCTGCTATCACTACTAAAGCTACTACTATAATACCTAAAACTACTACTACGGCTACTGCTACAACTGCTATAGCCACTACTGCTTCTGCTTCTAGTGCAACTATTGCTACTAATATTACAACTTCTACTATTACTACTACCCGTACTTTTAGTACAACTAAATCTCCAACTACTACTACTTCTGCTACTACTAATGTTGCTTTTGCTACTGCTACTACTCTTACTACTACTACTACTACTACTACTACTACTACTGTTGCTACTGCTACTACTACTACAACTACTGCTACAACGACTACTATTGCTACCACTACTATGGTTGCTACTACTGCTGCTACTGCTACTTCTATTACAACAACAACTACTACAACTACTACTGCTACTACTAAAACTGCTACTATAGCTACTACTAATGCTACTACTACAACTTCTACTACTTCTACTACAACTATAACTACAGTGACTACCACTACTGTTGCAGTTCCTCTACGAATACTAGTACTAATTCTGCTACTACTGCAACTAGGGCTACTTCTACTGCTCCTCCACAGCTACTGGTATTACTGCTACTACTACTACTACTACAACAACAACAACAATTACTACTACTACTCCAACTAATGCTGCTACTATAGTCACTCCTACTACTACTGCTGCTGCTACTATTACTACTATACCCACAATAATTGCTACTGCTACTACTGTCACTACTGCTACTGCTACACCTACTTTAGTTCCCCCTCCTCCTACAACTACAACAATAGCTACTGGTACCGCTACTATCGCTACTACTATTATGGCTACAACTGCTGCTATGGCTACTGTTATAACTTCTACTGCCGCTACTGCTACTGCTACTACTGCAACTACTGCTACTAATACTACTGCTACTACTACTATTACTATAACTCCTACTTCTAATACTACTAATTCTCCTACTACTACTACTACTACTGCTACCACTAACGTTGCTTATGCTACTTCTACTAGTTTTACTACAACAGCTATTATTGTTACCACTACTACGATTGCTCCTACAATTACAAATGCAACTACTATTACATAAACAAGAATAACAACAACAACTACTACTACTGCTGCTACTACTATTACAACAACAACAACTACTACAACTACTACTGCTGCTGCTACTTCTGCTACTATAGCTACTGTTACAACTACTACTACTACTACTTCTACTACTACTACTCCTCCTACTACTACTACTACATCTACAACTATGACTACTGCTACTACCAATATAATTAATAATACTTCTACTAATATTACAACTATAATTAATACTACGTCTACTGTTACTACCACTACTGCTAGTACTGCGACTACTACAACTACTTTTACTGTTGCTGCTACAGCTATAGCTACTACTACGGTTGCTGCTGCTATAGCTATTATTTCTACTATTACTACTACTGCTACTACAAACACAACTAGTACAACAAAGGCTACTACTACTACTATTACTACTATTTTTGCTACTGCGACTACTACTACAACAACAACAACTACTACTGCTACTGCTGCTACCGCTACTATTGTTGTTACCACTACTACAACTACTGGTAATACTACTACAACTATTGCGGCTGTTGCTACTACTACTACTATTACAACTAGTAGTGCTACTACTATAGTTGCTACAACTACTGCTTGTCCTACTGCTACTGCTACGACTATAGCTACTACTACTACTATCACTAGTCCAACTACAACAACAACTACATCGACTATTGCTACTACAACTACTCTACTGCTGGCACAACTGCTACTACCACTGCGATTGCTATTGCTGGTACTACTACTGCTGCTATTGCTACTACAACTACTGTTGCTGCTACTACTAATATAATTACTATAACTACTACTATAGCTACTAGTGCTGCTACTACTACTACTCCAACTACTATTGCTGCTACGTCTACCATTGCTACTAGTACTACTATAACTACTACTTTTGCCGCTGCTGCTACTACAGCTTCTATTGCTACTACTACTAACAATACTACACCTACAGCTACAACTAATCCTGCTACTACTACTCCTACTATTACTACTTCTACTACTACTCCTACTCCCACTCCAACTCTAACTACAACTACTACTGCGTCTGCCAATAACACTACTACTAAAACTACTACAACAGCAACTATCGCTACCATTACTACTACTACTACTACAACCACCACTACTACTACTGCAACAATAACTATGTCTACAACTACTATAACAACAATAACAACTACCACAACTAGAACTATTATTAACACAACTACTACTCATACTACGACTGCTACTAATACTTTTCTTACTACTACTACAGCAGCTACTGCTACTATAGCTACTACTACTACTACTACTGCAACTACTACTATATCAACTACTTCTACTACAACTAGTACAAGTGTAACTACCACTACTACTACTATTGCGCTATTGCAACTAGTTATACTTCAACTACTACAAGAACTACCGCTACTTGTACTGTAGCTCTACTGCTGCTACTACTACTACTACTGCTACTACTACTACTACTGCTAGTACAACAACAACACCACCACCAACAACTACAACTACACCTACTCGTGCGGCAACTACTGCCACTCATAATACTACTACCACTGCTACTACTACTACTACTGCTACTACTACTACTGTTGCTGTTGCTGCTGTTGCTACACTACTATAGCTCCTTGTACTACTACTGCTACAACAATAGCTACTACTACCACTACTAAAGCTACTACTATTACTACTACAATTTCTACTATGGCTACTTCTACAACTGCTATAGCCACTACTGCTTTTGCTACTACTGTAGCTACTGCTACAAATATTACTATACTACTATTACTACTAACCCAATTGCTACTACAATTAATTCTCCAACTACTACTACTTCTGCTACGACTAATCTCGCTTCTGCTACTGCTACTACTCTAACTATTACTACTACTACTACTACTACTGCTACTACTGTTGCTACTGCTACTACTACTACTACTGCTGCTACAAAGACTACTACTGCTACCACTACTACAACTGCTACTAATACTACTACTGCTACTACTATTACAACAACAACTACTACAACAACTACTGCTGCTACGAAAACTGCTACTGTAGCTACTACTACTGCTACTACTACAGCTTCTAGTACTTCTACTATAAGTATTACTAGAGTGACTACCACTACTACTGCTGTTGCTCTACGGCTACTAGTACTAATTCTGCTACCACTACAACTATGACTACTTCTATAGCTCCTCCATTGCTACTGGTATTACTGTTTCTACTACTGCTACAACAATAATAACTACTACTACTACTTCTACCCCAACTAATACTGCGACTACGGCCACTCCTGCTACTACTGCTGCTGCTGCTACTACTATACACATAACTATTGCAACTGCTGCTACTGCTACACCTATTATAGCTACCCCTCCTCCAACTACTACTACAACAGCTGCTGCGACCACTACCATAGCTACCACTATTACGGCTACAACTGCTACTATGGCTACGGTTATAACTACTACTGCTACTACTGCAACTACTACGATTACTACAACTCCTACTTCTAATACTACTAACTCTCCTACTACTACTACTTCTGCTACTACTGATACTGCTTATGCTACAGCTACTACTCTTACTACTACTACTACAACAACAACAACTACTACTACTACCCCTATTGCCACTACTAATACTGCTACAACAGCAATTATTGCTACCACTACTACGATTGTTACTACAATTACAAACGCAACTACTATTACATGAACAAGAACAACAACAACAACTACTACTACTACTACTTCTACTGCTACTACAATGACCACTACTACAACTACTACAACTATTGCTACTTCTGCTACAACTATAGCTCCCCCTCCTCCTACTACTACTACAATAACTGCTGCTACCACTACTATAGCTACTACTATTACGGCTACAACTGCTACTACAGCTACTGTTATAACTACTATTGCCACTACTGCTACTGCTACAACTGCAACTACTGCTACTAATACTACTACTCCTACTATTACTATAACTGCTACTTCTAATAGTACTAATTCTCCTACTACAACTACTTCTACTACTACAAATACTGCTTATGCTACTGCTACTACTCTTACTACAACTACTACTACTACTCCTATTGCTACTACTAATACTGCTACAACAGCTATTATTGCTACCACTACTACGACTGCTACTACAATTACAAATGCAACTAGTAATACATGAACAACAACAAGAATAACAATAACTACTACTGCTACTACTGCTACTGCTACTACAACAACAACTAGTACTATAACTACTACAACTGCTACTACAGCTACTGCTACAACTACTACATCTACTACTTGTACTACTACTACCACTCCTACTACTACTACTACATCTACTACCATGACTGTTGTTGCTACTACTATAATTAATACTACTTCTACTTTTACTACTACTATAGCTGCTATCACTACTACTGCTTGTACTGCTACTACTGCCATTACTGCCACTACTATAGCTACTATTACTGCTACTACTACTACTATTGCTTCTACTACGGCTGCTATTGCTACAGCTGTTATTTCTACTAGTACTACTACTGCTACTGCTACTGCTACTACAGCTGTTATTTCTACTATTACTACTACAACTACTGCTTGTCCTACTACTACTGCTACGACTACAACTGCTGCTACTACGATCGCTAGTCCAACTACAACAACAATTACTGCGACTACTGCTACTACAACTACTGCTGCTACTGTTGCTACTACTACAGCTACTGCTACTACTAATACAATTACAACAACTACTACTACAGCAACTAGTACTGCTACTACTGCTACTGCTACTCCTACAAATGCGGGCATCGGATTGGGCTAGACTACTACTACTACTACTGCTACTTCTACTACTACTGGCGCTATTGCTACTACACTAACACACCTACACCTACACACTAAAACGAACTACTACTACTACTACTACTACTACTACTTCTACTACTACTCCTACTCCTACTCCAACTACAACTATGACTACTTCTACTACTCCGTATGCTACTACTACTACTACTTCAACCACTACTACTTCTACTACAACTTCTACTCCAAATACCACTACTGCTACTACAGCTACTTTTATTAACTACTATTACTACTACTACTACTTCTACTATGAAAAACTACTGCAACTACTACAATTAATACTACTCCTAGAGCTGCTGCTACTACTGCTAATGTTGCTACTACAGCTCCTACTACTACCACTCCACCTAAGGCAGCAACTACTAATACTGATGCGACTATTGCTGCTACTGCCGCTACTACTACTCCAGTTGCTGATACACTCTCACTTCTGCTACTTGTGCTGCAACTACTACTACTACCACCATAATTTCCACTGCCATTGTAGTACAACTAATACTACTACTAGTACTGTTGATCCTAATAATATTACTACTACTACCGCTACTACTTCTTCTGCCACTACTACTTCTACTACTATTGCTTCTGCTACTCATAATGCAACCGTTAAAACTACTACAACTTCTACTCGTATTACTACGACTACTACTACTACTACCGCTACTACTAGTACTATTACTACTATTGTTGTAGCTGCTGCTACTGCAACCATTTCTGCTACTGCTACAACTACTACTTCCACTACTATAATTACAACCGCTACTATAACTCCTACTACTACTATTACTACTACTACTACAACAACAACAACTACTACTACTACTACTTCAGTAGTTGCTGGTGCTGCTGCTTTTGCTTTTGCTGCTACTGCTACAACTACTGCTGCTCTTGCTCTAGCTACTACCACTACTCCTACTCCTGATCTAGCTACTACTACTACTACTCCTACTCCTACTACTGCTCGACTACTCCTACTCCTACTCCTGCTCGTACTACTACTACTAATTCTACTACTACTATTACAACAACAACTACTGCTGCTACTGTTGCTTCTACTACAACTACTACTATTACATCTTCAGTTTCTTCTTCTTCTTCTACTACTACTACTGCTACAGCTACTACTGCTACAGCTACTACTGCAACCCCAACTACTGTAGTTGCATCTTCTCGCACTACTACTAATGATGCTCCTGCTACTACCACTTATTTTCCAACCACTACTACTTCTACTATTGCTACAAATACTATTATTACTACTGCTACTAAAGCTACACTACTACTATGCTACTATTGCGCTAGTACTACTGCTACTACTACTACAAGTTTTTCTATTACTGCTAGTGCAATTACAACTGCTACTACTACTGCTGCTGCTACTACTACTAATAATATTATGACTATTGGTGCCTCTTGTTCTTCCACTGCTACTACTTTTCCTATTACAATTACTACTAGTACAGCTTGTTCTCTACATCTCCTACTACTGCTACAACTACGTCTACTACTAATTCTACTGCTACTACTATTGCTACTCTTACGACTACTACTACAACTACTCTACCTTTCCTACTACTACTACTACTACTTCTACTACTAAGACTACTGCTACAACTACTACAAGTAATACTACTACTACTATTACTACTACTACTACAGCCACTATCGCCACTACTGCCTATAGTGCCACTACTACTGCTACTAGTACTACTTATGCTGCTGCTGCTACAGGTAGTATTGTTGCTGCTAGCACTACTATAATAGCAACAACTTCCACTACTACAAGAATAACAACAACAACTACCACTACTGCTACCACTATTACAACTACAACTACCCTTAATACTACGACTACTACTCGTACTTCTATTACTACTATGACTATTGCAGCTTCTACTGTAGCTATGACTACTGCAACTACAACAACTTCTTCTACTACTACTATAACTGCTCCTACTGCGAGAACCATGAATACTACTACTGCTCTACTGCAACTTGTACAACTTCTACTACTACTACAACTACTATTGCTTCCATTACGGCATTAGTGCTACTCCAATTATTGCTATTACTGCTACTACTACTACAACAACAACAACAATAACTGCTACTACTACTACTACTGCTCCTATTATGGCTGTTTCGACGAACACTCCTCCTATGACAACTACTACTACCACTACTATGATGCTTACTACGAATCCTATTGCTACTCCTACCATAGCTCCCACTACTACTACAACTACTATAATAGCCTCTACTATCGATACTATAGCTACCACTTTTATTAGTATAATTGCTACTACCGCTACTGCTAGAACTGCTACTGCCACTACTGCTACCATACTTCTGCTACAACTACTACTAATATTACTACTACTACTACAACAACAACTCCTACTCCTACAACTACTAATTCTACTATGACTAATACTTCTGCTACTACTAATGCTGCGATGGCTGCTGCTACTACTCTTACTACTACTACTACTACTACTACTGCTGCTATAGCTATTGCTACTACTGCTATGATACTACTACTACTACCATTGCTACAACGGCTACAATTGCTACTGCTACTATAACTACAACTACTACTATTGCAACTGCTATTATAACAACAAGTACTACTACTGCTGCTACTATAACAACTACTACTTTTACAACTACTACTACTGTAGCGTCACAGCTACTACTGCTACCGCTACCACTACAACAACTACTATTACGATTGCTACTATTACTACTATTGCTGCTAATAGTGCTACTTCTACTACTACTACTACAATGGCCACTACAACTTCTCCTACAACTTTGACAACTGCAACTACTACTACTTGTCCTACAACAATAACAACTACTACTATTACCACTGCTACAACTACTGTTACTGCTAGTACTACTACTGCTACCACTACGACTACTACTACTACTACTACTACTGCTCCTACTACTACTACTACTACTACTACAATTTCTACTACTACTACTACTACTACTACTACTACTACGACTAGTACTACAGCTGTTGCCACTCCAAATACTTCTCATACTAATACTGCGACAGCTACTACTACTGCAACTATAGCTACTACTACTGCTGCTGTTGCTACTGCTACTACTGCTGCAACAACAATAACCACTACTACTACTACTACAACAACAACTACTACTGCTACTGCAACCACCACTATTACTATAACTGCTACTACAGCTGCTGCTACTGGTACTACTGTAGCTGCTTCAAGTATTACCACTAGTGCTACTACAACTACTACGACAACGACTCCAGCTACTTCAATTACTACTATTACTACTACTACTACTACTACGGCTACTACTACTACTACTATTGCTACTGCTTTGACTACTACTACTACTATGACCACTATTACTACTACTACTACTCGTGGTACTACTTCTACAATTGCTTCTAATACTAAGGCTACTACAACTTCTTCTACAGCTGGTGCTACTACTACTGCTGCTACTAATGTTATTGTTGCCGCAACAACTACAACTAGGGCTATGGTTTCTGCTACTACAACTACTACTATTGCAACAACAATAGCTAGTACAACTACTACTGCTACTACTACTTCTACTACTGCTGCTGCTATTACTAAAACTACTACTACTACTGCTACGACTACAACTACTATAAATACTTTTCCTACAATTATTATTACTACTACTACTACCACTTTTCCTACAACTAATACTACTGCAGCTACTACAACTACTGCTACTACAAGTGTTACTAGTACTACTAATACAATTAATACTATTACAATTTCTACTACTAATGCTAGTACAACTACTACTGCTACTACTACGGCTATTGTTGCTGCTACTAATAATATTATTACTATTGCTGCTACTACTTTTTCTACAACTACTACAACTCCTACTACAATTGCTACAACCACTACTTGCGCTACTACAGGTACTGCTGCTCCTACTAATGCAACCGTTGACTCTACTGCTTCTTCTAGTCCTATTATTACTACTCCGACAACTAATACTACTACTACTACTAGTTATACTACTATTACTGCTACAACTATTACTACTGCTGCTATGATTGCTATGACTAGTACTACTACCACTACAGCTACTACGGCTACTACTGCTACCACTACCACTAGTACTAAAGCTACAACTAATACTACTACTACTTCTATGACTACTACGGTTACTACTAATGTTGCAACTACTACTACTACAACTACTACTACTACTACAAGTTTTGCTGCTTATACTATCACTACTGCAACTACTGCTGCTACTACAACTTCAGCCACTACTACTACTTCTGTTACTACTGTTACTGCTACAACTATTACCAACAGGACTACGGCTATTACTACTACGACATCTACTACTACTACTACTACTTTGCCTACTACTACTATTGCTACGACTACTACTACTACTACAACTACTGCTACAACTACTACTATTGCAACTACTCCAATTAGTACTACTACTATTACTGCTACTACTACAACTACTGATACCTCAACAATAACAACTACTATTACTTGTACAACAACTACGACTACTGCTACTAGTACTACTATTATCAATACTAGTTCTACCACTGCTACTAGTACTACAACTACTGCTGCTGCTACAACAACTACTGCTAGTACCACCACTACTTCTAATACTCCTACTGCTACTACGACTTCTGCTACTACAACTATTCTACATCTCCTACAACTACTACTACTGCAACTACTATGATGACTACTAATTCTACTATTGCTACTACCGCTAATACTGCTACTACTACAACTACTCTACTTTTCTACTACTACTACTTCTACTACTACGACTACTGCTACAACTACTACAACTAATATAACTACTATTGTTACTACTACTACGACTACTACTATCACTACTACAGCTACTATGGTGACTACTGCCACAACTGCCACTACTACTACTAGAACTACTGCTACTGCTGCTACTACTACTACGACTTGTGCTACTACTACTACTACTACTACTGCTGCTGTTACTACTAGTGCTGCGATTACTACCACCGCTACTAGCAACACAACTAGTACAACAATGACTACTAATACTACTTCTGCTATAGCCACTACAACAACAACAACTGCCACTACTGCTATAACCCCCACAACTATAGATACTACTTCAACTATTGCTACTACTGCTTCTGCGACTTCTACTACTACAACTATAACTACTTCAAGTACTGCTACTACTACTGCTACAACTACAACAACTACTACTAATACGACAACTACTACAATGACTACTACTATAACCACAACAACTACAACAACTACTACTTCTACTACTACTACAACAACAATAACAACTACCACTACTACTACTACTATAACTACTACTACAATGACTAGTGCTACCACTACTAATATTACTTCTCTTACTACTACCACTACGACAACTCCTACTACAGCTACTAATACAGGTACTATTACAACTTCTACTACTTCTACAACATCTACTACTACTATGACTACCACTACTACTACTTCTACTAGTATCACTCTACTACTACTGCAACTAATGCTGCTTCTACCGCTCCTCCACGGCTAATGGAATTACTGCTACGATTGCCACTACTATAATAACAACAACAACAACTACTGCTACTGCTACTACTCCTACTAATGCAGCTACTACTGCCACTCCTACTACTACAACTACTACTGCTACAACTATACTTATTACTATTGCCAATGCAACTACTGCTGCTACTGCTACACCTACTATAGCTACTACTACTACTACTACTACAACAACAACAATAACAACAACAGCAATCGCTATGGCTACAACTACTATAGCTACTACTATTATGTGAACAACTGCTACTATGTCTATTTCTATAACTGGTACAGCCACTATTGCTATTGTTACTACTGCAACAACTGCGACTAATCTTACTACTACTTCTATTACTACTACTCCTACTTCTACTACTACTAATTCTCCTACTACTACTGCTTCTGATACTAAAAATTCTGCTTCTACTACTGCTACTACTCTTACTACGACTACTACTACTACTACTACTACTTCTCCTACTGCTACTGCTACTATAGTTGCAAAGCTACTACTACTACCATCACTATGACTGCTACAAATGATACTGCTATTACAATAACAACAACTACTACTACTACTCCTGCTGCTGCTGCTCCGGCTACTACAACAACAATAAGAATTACCACTACTACTACATTTGCAACTACTGTTACTACTGCTTTATCTGTAACTACTTCTACTACAACTACTACTACTGCTATTACTACTACTACTCCTACTACTCCCACTACTTCTACTACTACGACTACTGCTACTACTACTACTACGGCTACTATCGCTACTACTGCTGCTACTGTGACTATTGCTGCTACTACTGCTACTACTATTGCTGCTGTTGCTGCTACTGTTACTAGTATAGCTACTGCTACTACTGAAGCTATTTTTATTATTACCACTACTGCTGTGACTACTACGACTGCTACTACCAACACAACTAGTACAAGAATGACTACTACCACTACTACTACTACTACTACTACTGCAACTGCTGCTATTATTGTTTCTACTACTACAACTACTAGTACTACTATTGCAACTATTGCGGTTACTGCTACTACTACACCCGCTGTAGCTACTACAATAGCATGTCATACTGCTACTGCTATGACTACTTCTACTACTACTACTGCTGCTAGTACAACTATAATGACTACTGCTGCTACTACTACTACTACTACTACTAGCACTACTACTGTTACTACTAATGCTGCTGCTGCTCCAAAAACTATTGATGCAACAACAACAACAACAACAACTACTACTACTACTACTACTACTACAACTATTGCTAGTAATGCAACAATTGTTTCTATGACTGCCAAAACTACAATAACTACTTCTACAACTGCTACTACAGATGCTATAGTTACTTATACTACTACTAGTACTACCACTAATTCTACTACATGTATTACTACTGCTGCTGCTATGACTATTAATACTTGTACTGCTACTACTGCTACTACTACTACTACTAATGATGCTACTACAGCCACTACCACTGCTACTTTTGGTACTACTACTGCTACTACTGCTTCTACTATACTGCTGCTACTACTGCTACTACTACTATAATTACTATAGCTACTACTACTGCTACTAATACTGCTACTACTACTGCTACTACTAGTAATACTACTACTACTACTACTACTACTACTACTTCTTCCGCTGCTGCTGCTTCTACTATTCTGATAGTACTACTATTACTACTACTTCTACTGCTACTGCTATTGCTACTGCTTCTACTACTCCTACTCCTACAGCTACTACTACTACTACTACTACTACTACTACTACTTCTACTACTACTCCAACTCCTACTCCAACTCCAACTACTGCTACTACTACTCCTCCTTATGCTACTACTACTACTACTGCTACAACTGCTACTGCTACTAATATTACCCCAATTGCTACTACTACCACTATTACTATTACTACTACTGCTACTACAACAACTACCACTACTACTACTGCTGCTTCTACTACTGCTACTACTACATTTGCTACACTACTACAACTAATACTACTTCTATTGCTGCTCCTACTTCTAGTACTACTAACACTATTGCTGCTGCTACTACCACTCCACCTACTGCAACCAATACTAATTCTGCTAGGACTACTGCTACTACTGCCACTACCACTGTAGCTGCGTCTACTACTACTTTCTCTCCAGCTACTACCACTTTGGCTATTACTGCAAATACTATGATTACCACCGCTACTACAACTACTACTGCTGCTAGTGCCGCTACTACTACTACTACTAGTACCATAATTTTATACTACGACTACTAGTACAACTACTACTACTATAACAACTAGTAGTACTACTATGAATAATAATAGTACTATTGCTGCTTCTACCACTTCTTCTACTACTACTACTTCTGGTACTACTATTACAACTACTACGCCGACTAATGTAACCGTTGATACTAATACTACTTCTACTCCTATTACTACTACCACTGCTGCTACTGCTACTACTACTACCACTGCTGCTAGTACTACAACTACTGCTAGTACTATAACTGCGACTGTTACTACCATAATTACTACCGCTACTAATATAATTACTACCGTTACTACCACTGTGACTATTACTACAATTGCTGCTACTACTACTACTATTACTACTATTACTACTACTATTACTACTACTACTACTACTACTACTACTACTACTACTACTACTACTACTACTACTACTACTACTACAAGTACAACTACTACTACTACTACTACTACAGCTACTGATGCTGCTACTTCTACTGTTGATGCTACTACTAAAATTGCTACTACTGCTACTACTCTTGCTGCTACGACTACTACTACTCCTGCTCCTTCTCTGGGTATTACTACTACCATTGCCACTACTACTCCTACTCCTAGTCCTCGTACTGTTACAACTACTTCTACTACTACTAGTACTACAACAACAACAACTACTACTACTACTATTACTGCTGCTGCTGCTACTGCTTCTACTACAACAACAACAACTACTACTTCTAGTACTACTACTACTCCTAATACTACTACTGCTACAACAACTTCCACAGCCTCAACTGCTACCGCTACAACAACTGCACCCACCAATGCTACTAATACTACTAGTCTCGTTGCTGCTACTACTACTATATCTACAACTACTCCAACTACTACATCTACTACTAATATTGCTATGACTACTATTTCTACCACTACTCCTACTATTCTTGTTGCTACTACCACTTTTTATCCTACTACTACTGCTTTTACTGTTGCCACAAATGCTATTAGTACTACTACTACTACTCCTCCAACTACACAACTACAACTATTACTACTAGAATTTCTTCTGCTGCTGTTAGTACAACAATGACTGCTATTACTACTATTACTGCTACCACTATTAATAATATTACTACTATAGCTAATACTACTTCTTATACTACTACTACTTTTCCTACTACTACTATTTCATCTACTACTGCTGTTGTTGCTACCACTGCGGCTACTACGGCAAGTACTACGACCACTACTACTAGGACTACTGCTACTACTACTACTGCTGCTACTACTACAACTACTACTACAACAACTACTTCTCAACTGCTACTACTACAACTATTATTACTACTAGTACTACTACAATAGATACCACTGCAACCACTACTACTAATATGACTACTACTACCACTACTACAACAACTAATATTACTACTACTGCTACTACTACCATAGCTACTACTATGACTCCTACGACTACTGCTACTGCTACTACTACTATTACTACTATAGCTACTACTATTACAACAATTTCTCCTACTACTATTATTGCTACCGCAACTATCACTAGTACTACTACTTCCACTACTACTGCTACTGTGACTACTGTTCCTACTGCTGCAGCAACTAATGCTACTACTACTACTACGACTACTCCTACTAGTAAAACTACTAATGCCACTACTACTACAACCACCACTACTACTACTACTGCCGCTACTACTACTACTACTACTACTATTACTACTACTACTACAGTTACTACTACTGTAACTACCAGTACTGCTACTATTACTGCAAGTACAATTACCACTACAACTTTTACAACTATAACTACAACTACAACAACTACTAATACTGCTGCATATACAATCACTACTTCTACTACTGCAGCTACTACTACTACAGCTACGACTACTACTATTACTACTACAACTAGTATTACTACTATTACTGCTGCTATGGCTACTATTGGAACTAATACTACTACTATTATTACTGCTACTACTATAACTCTTGCCACTACTTCTACTATAGCTACTACGACTAGTACTAATACTATTGCTAGTACTACTACTGCTCTCACCAGCACTACTGCGAATAAAACTACTGTGACTACGACAACTGCTACTGCTACTACTCTTCCGTTCCTTTTACTACTACTTCTATTACTATCAAGTCTACTACTACTTCTACTACTGCTACTACTGCTGCTACTACTACTTCTACTACTACGACTACTGCTACGAGTAATTCAACAATTACTACTATTACTATTACAATTTCTAGTAATGCTGCTATCACTACTCCTACTACTAGTGTGACTACTGTGACTACTCCCACTACCACTGCTACTACTCCTACTACTACTAATACAGTTATAGCTGCTTCTATTACTACTACAGTAGCGAGTGCTACTAATACGACTACTACTAATCCGACTGTAACTGCTACTTCTGCTACTAACAACACAACTAGTGCAACAAAGATCACTAATACTGCTACTTCTAGTACTATTACTACTGCTACTGCTACTACTGCTGCTCCTATTACCACTGCTACTACCGCTACTACTACAACTATGGTTACTACTACTTCTGCTACAACTACTACCACTACTACAACTAATGCAATTGTGGTTACTGCCAGTGCAACTACTCCTACTGCTGCTGCTACTACAACTACAACTAGTACAACTGCTACTACTCTTACTATTGCTACTACTCCTAGTGCAACTACTACTACTATTACCTCTCTTACTACTACTGCAACTACAATGCTAGCTACCACTACTGTTACGACTACAACTCCTACGACAACTACTACAAATGCTCCTACCGCGACTACCACTATTACTACTACAACTATTTTCTTGTTACTAGTACTACTCCTTCTACTGCTACAACTACTACTGCTGCTTTTCATTTTGCCGCTACTACTGCTACTGTTGCTTCTCCTGCTATAGCTACTACTGCTACTACTCCAACTCCTGCTCCAGCTACTACTGCTCCTCCTACTCCAACTACTGCTACTACTACTCCTACTCCTTCTCGTACTACAACTACTACTTCTACTGCTACTACTACAACTACTACTACTACAACTAATAATAATAATAATAATACTATTGCAGCTACTACTGCTTCTACTGCTTCTACTACTACTACTACTACTACTACTACTTCTACAACTACTGCTACTCCTAACATACTACTGCTGCAGCAGCTACTACAAATACAACTGCTACTGCTGCCACTGCTGCAACCACCACTACAACTACTACTACTGCTGCTGCTGCTACTACTACTGCTACTACTGTTACTTATGCTGATACTAGTACTACTCCAATTGCAGTAGCTACTACTAATAATATGACGACTGCTGCTAGTACCGCTACTACTACGGTTACTATTGCTACTACCATATTTTTTCCAACTGCTACTACTTGTACTATTGCTACAAATACTATTACCACTACTACTACTATTACTACTACTACTACTACTACTACTACTACTGCTGCTGCTACCACTACTACTACACAACTACTATGCTACTATTCCCGCTACTACTACTGCTACAATTTCTTCTGCTACCGCTTGTACAACTACTACAGCTACTACTACTACTACTGCTACTACATCTTCTACTATGACTATTTTTCCTACTACTATTACTACTATTACTATTTCTGCTACTCTACTACAACTACACCTAGTAATGCAACTACTTCTACTCCAATTACTACAATTACAACTACTAATACTACGACCGCTTCTACTACTTCCACAACTCTTACTGCTACTACTACTTCTACTACGACTGCTAGTATTGTTGTGACTGCTATGGCTGCCACTGCGACTACCATAACAAGTACTACTACCACTACTACTGCGACTACTGCTATTATTACTACTACTACTTCTTCTTCTTCTACTACTACTGCAACTACTACTACCACTGATACTACTACAACTATTATTACTACTACTACTACTGTTGCTATAGATACCACTATTGCTACTACTACTAATATGCGTACTACGACTACTACTACAACTACTACCACAACTACGACTATTACACCAACCACTACTACTACTATAGCTGCTACTGCTACTATTACTATTTCTCCAACAACTACTACTACTATCGCAAACTACTGGTACCACTACTACCACTACTATTGCCACTGCGACTAATGCTACTACTACTGCTAATACCACTACGACTACTACTACTATTACTACTACTACTGCTACTACTACTACTACCAGTACAACTATTTCTACTATTACTCCTACTATTAATACTACTACTTCTACAACTATAGCTACTACTTGAACAATTATTCCAAATTCTCTTTCTTCTACTACAACTACTACTTCTGCTATAGCTATTACTACCAACGCTACTGCTATGACAACTACTGCTGCTATTGCTTCCACTGTTACTACTGCTAGTACTGCTGCTACTATTACTACTACTTCCACTACAACAACAATAATAACAACAACTACTTCTGCTACTACTATTATTACTACTACTTTGGCTACTACTACTACTATTACTATTTCTACAGCTGCTATTAGTATTACTACTCCTATAACTATAACTACAGCTACTACTTCTACATCTACTACTATTGCTACAATAATTACTACTACTTTAACTACTTCTTCTTCTACTACTGTTACTATTGCTACAGCTGTACTACTATTACTTCAACAACAACAACAACTACCACTACCACAACTATGACTACTACTCCTACTATCGATACAATTACTACTATTACTAAAACAAGAACAACTACTATTACTACTACTGCTACTGCTACTATTGTTGCTACTATTACTACTGCTAATATTGTTGCTACTATTACTACTACTACTACTACTACTACTACTACTACTACAAGTACAACTACTACTATTACATCTTCTACTACTACTATTTGCTATTGTTACAGCTACTCCTCCTACTACTACTACTGTTACTGCTGCTACAACAATAATAACAACTACAGCTTCA
The DNA here is from genome assembly GCA_005019695.1 of Trichopus zeylanicus subsp. travancoricus. Lineage (NCBI taxonomy): Eukaryota > Viridiplantae > Streptophyta > Magnoliopsida > Dioscoreales > Dioscoreaceae > Trichopus > Trichopus zeylanicus. The sequence goes on along the minus strand of RXID01021433.1, from coordinate 41,055 downwards.
ACTTCTACTTCTACTACAAAAACTACTATAACTGCTACTACAATTTCCACTACTACAACTACTACTACTCCTACTACTATTAGTACTAATACTACTACACCTACTATTACTACTACACCTACCGCAACTACTAGTACTGCTACTACTACAACAACAACAACTACTAGTACTACGATTACTACTACTACTGCGAATACTTCTACGACTATTTCTTCGACTACTACTGCTACGGCTTCTACTACTATAGCTATTGCCACTTCTGCTACTGCTAAACTACTATTGCTACTATTACTTTCACAACTGCTATTGCTGCTCCCACTACTACAATGACGACTATTGCGACTACTACTACTACTTTTACTATGACTACTACTACCACTACTACTACTACTACCACTATTGCTACTACTTCTACGACTACAACTACTACTACTTCTACACCAGGTACTACTAATACTTCTCCTACTACTCCTACCACTACTACTGCTACAACTACTACTACCAGTACTACTACTAGTATCGCTACCGCTACTACTTCACCAACTACTACTACGACTACAACTACTACTATTGCTACTACTACTACTCCTTCTACTTCTCCTAGTGCTATTGTTGTTGCTACTACATCTGCTTTTGCTATAACTACTATGGCTACTATTATTGCCAACACAGACACTTGTACAACTACTACTGTTTCTACTAATACTACTACTATTACTACTACTACTACTTTTGCTACTACTGCAACAACTGCTACTACTGCTAGTACTACTACAACTACTACTGCTACTACTGTGACAACTATTGCTACAACTGCTTCTACAACTACTCCTACAACTAGAGCTACTACAATAACAACTACTAGTACTACTACTGCTACGACCGCTACTACTGCTGCTTCTAGAACTACTCTGACTACTACTACAGCTACTACTACAGCTACTACTTCTTCTACTTCTACCACTACTACTATTAATACTACTAATTCTACGGCAACTACTACTGCTACTACTACTACTACTACCACTACTACCACTACAGCTACTACTACTACTACTTCTTCGACTACTACTACTCCTACTCTTGCTCCAGCTACTACTACTACTCCTATTCCAACTACTGCTACTACTATAGATACTCCTACTCCTTCTCGTACTACAACTACTACTTCTGTTGCTGCTACTACTTTTGCTGCTACTATTACTACTACTAGTTCTACTGCTGCTACTGCTAGTAATACTATTGTAACTACCACTACTTCTATAACTACTACTACTTCATCTTCTACTACAGCTACTCCTGCTACAACTGCTATTGCTGCCACTGCTACAACCACCACTACTACTAGTAGTATAACGGCTGCTGCTGCACTTGCTACTACTGCTACTTTGGCTAATTCTACAACTACTCCAACTGCTGTAGCTACTACTAATACTGCGATGACTAATGCAACTCCCGCCACTACTACGGTTGTTGCTGCTACCACCATTTCATTTACTACTGCTACTACTTCAACTATTACTGCAAATACTATTACTACTACTTCTACTGCTGCTTCTACTACTACAATTTCTTCAGCTACTACTAGTACAACAACTACTACTACTACTACTACTACTACTTTTCCTACTACTATTACTACTACTACTATTTTTGCTACTACTACTATTACTACACCTACTAATGCAACCGTTGATGCTACTACTACTTCTACTACTCTTTCTGCTGCTACTATCTCTACTACTACCGCTACTATTGCTCTGACTACTACTGCTACCACTGCGGATACGACGACAAGTATTGCTACCACTACTACTACGACTACTGTGACTAATACTACTACTACTACATCTTCTTCTTCTACTACTACTGCTACTACTACTTCTGCAACTACTACTACCACTACTACTACTACAACTATTACTAATACTACTACTGCTGCTACAGATACCACTGTTGCTGCTACTACTAATATGCCTACTATGACTACTACTACTACTACTACTACTACTTCTACTACTACCACAACTAGTACTATGACTCCAACGACTACTACTACTGCTACTACTGCAACTACTACTACAGCTGCTACTGCTACTACTACAATTTCTCCAACAACTACTACTACTACTGCAACTACTACTGGTACTACTACTACTGCTGCTGCAGCTACTGCGACTACTGCTACTTATGCTGCTACTACTACTGCTACTACCACCACCACTAGTACTACTGTTGCTGCGAATATTACTACTACCACTACAACTACTTCTGCTACTACTCCTACTACTAATACTACTACTACTACCACTACCGCTACTACTGCAACTATTATTCCAAATTCTGCTACTCCTACATTAGCTACTACTTTTGTAGTACCTATCACTACCGATGCGGCTAATACGAAAAGTACTGTTGCTACCGCTTCCAATGTTACTACTGCTAGTACTGTTGCTAATATTATTACAACTTCTACTACAACAACAACAACATCTACTACTGCCTCTCATAGCACTACTATTGTTACTACAATGGCTACTACTACTACTACTACTACTACTACTACTATTTCTACAACTGCTATTACTATTACTACTTCTATAACTATAACTACTGCTACTGCTTCTACTTCTACAACTACGTCTACTACTACTACTACTACTCTACTGATACTACAACAAAAACTACTGCTACTACCACTACCACAACTACGATTGATACTCCAACTACTGATACTACTACTTCTATAGCTGCTGCTGCTACTACTTCTACTACGACTATTGCTGGTACTATGGCAACTACTGCTACAACTGCTTCCACTATTACTACTGCTAGTATTGTTGCTACTATTACTACTACTACTACTACTATCACTACCAGTATTACAACAACTACTACTACTTCAACTACTACTACTATTTGCTAAAGCTTCAGCTACTCCTACAACTACTACTACTACAACTATTTCTACTGTAATTACTATTATTGTTGCTGCTAAAACAATAACTACTACTACTACATCTACTTGTACTGTACTACTACAACTACTACTACTTCTTCTACTACTTCTACTACTACAGCTGCTACTACTATTTTCACTACTACTACTACTACTGCTACTACAATTACTACTACTACTACCGCACAACTACTACTACTACACCTACGACAACTGCTACTTTTGCTGCTACTACAACTATAACAACAACAACAACAACTGTTGCTGCTGCTGTAAATACTACTAATACTACTGCTGCTGTTGCTACTACTAAGACTATTTCTCCGATTACTACTACTACTTCTATTGCCAATTCTACTATCGCTAAACTACTATTGCTACTACTACTTTTACGATTGCTATTGCGACTACTACTACTACTACAACAACAACTATTGCGACTACTGCTACTATTCTTACTACGACTACTACTACCACTACTGCTACTACTATTGTTATTACAACTACAACTACTACTACTACTGCTACACCTGGTACTACTACTACTTCTTTTTCTACAGCTACTACTACTACTACAACAACTGCTACTACCAGAATAACTATGACTAGTTCTAATACTAGTAACGCTATCGCTACTACTTCTCCAATGACCACTACGACTACAACTACTACTATAGCTACTACTAATCCTACTTTTACTTCTTCTACTGTTACTACTACTACAACAACTACTGCTACTATAGCTACTACTACTTCTGCTTCTACTTCTCCTACTGCTACTGCTGCTACTACTACATCAGTTTCTTCTATAACTACTATGGCTACTACTCTTGCCAAAATCGATACTGTTACTACTAATACTACTACTATAGCAACTGCTGCAACTTCAGCTACTACTGGAACTAGTGCTACTACTACTACTACTAATGCTATTACTTCGACTACTACTGCTACTATTGCTTCTACAACTACTCCTACAACTAGAGTTACAACAACTGCTGCTGCTACTACTACTGCTACTATTGCTACTACTAGCTCTAGAACTACAATGACTACTACTACTCCTACTTCTACCACTATTGCTACTACTAGTACTAATTATACGGCTACTACTGCTACTTCTTCTGCTACTACTGCTACTACTACCACTACTGCTGCAACTACTGCCACTACCTCTACTTCTCCTACTACTACTAATTCAACTACTTCAGCTACTATTACTATTGTTGTTGTTGCTGCTACTACTACTACTATTGCTGATACAACAACTGCTTCTATTATTACAACTACTACTAGTTCTACAACTACTACTCTTCTTGCTACTACTGCAACTACTATTACTCCTCCTCCTAGTACTGCAACAACTACTACTACTACCACTACAATTACTACTACTACTATTACTACTACTGCTACTATTACTACTATTATTACTATGACTACTACTATTGCCACAACAACTACTATTACTGCTACCATTACTACCACCACATTACTACCACCACTGCTACTACAACTATTACTACTATGCTACTGCTGCTATTTCTGTTGCCGTTACCACTACTACTACTACCATAATTGCTACTACTACTACTATTACTACTGTTACTACAACTACTAATGCTACTATTACCACTATTGCTACTTCAACAGCTACTACTACTGCTATTACAACAACAATAATAACTACCACTACTTCAGCTATTGCTAATACTACTGCTACTCAAACTACTACTATTTCTCCTACTACTACTACTTCTGCCACTTCTACTACAACTACTATTACTTCTTCTATTACTACTACTACTACTATTGTTATGGCTACTACCACTACTACTTCTGCTACTACTACTACCTCTGCTACTACTACTACTACCATTAAGAGTACTACTACCGCTACTACTACTACTACTGATGCTATGACTACTACTAATACTAATACTACTACAACTACTGTTGTTGCTACCACTACTTCTGCTACTACTACTATTGCTGCTGCTGTTGTAGCTACTTCTACTAATATTGTACTACTGCTGCTACTGTTCTTACTTCTACTACTACTACAACAGTTGCTACTACTGATGTTACTGCTACTGCTAATGCTGCTCCTACTACTACCACTACTACTACTTCTACTACTTCTACTACTACTGCTTCTCCGACTACTATTAATTGTGCGGCTACTACCGCTACTATTACTACAACTATTGCTACTACTACTACTACTGCAATGACTACTGCTACCGTTGCTATAATAGCTACCACTACTGCTACTACTGCTACAATTTCTACTACAATAATTGTTGTTACTAGTGTCGTTACTACTACTAGAACTACGACCACTGTAACTACTACTACTACTACAATTATTGCTACAACAACTCCTGCTATTACTACCACTACTACTACCATGTTGGCTACTACTATTGTTACTATAGCCACAGCTTCTACTACTGCTGCTACTACAGCGACTACAACTACTACCACTACTACTACTACTACTTCTCCTCCTCCTAGTACTACTACCACTGCTACAACTACTACTACCAGTACTACTACTAGTAGTTCTACTACTAGTACCGGTAGTGCTACTACTTCTCCTACTAGTACTACGACTACTACAACTACTATTCTTTTAACGACTACTACTTCTACTTCTCCTACTGTGACTACTACTACAAGAACTATTTCTACTACTACTACTACGACTGCTGTTGCTACTACTTCTCCTGCAGTAACTGCTGCTGCACCTACTTCTCCTTCAGCCACAACTACTACGGCTACTGCCTCTCCTGCTACTACTGCTGCTGTGACTATTTCTGCTTCCACTATAACTACTACTACAACTACTACTACTACAACCCTACTACTACTACTACGACTACTACGACTACTACTACTACTACTACTACTACTACTACTACTACTACTACTACTACTACTATTACAACTACTACAACAACTACTACTACTACAATTACTACTACTATTGCTAGTACTACTCTTCTATTACAACAACTACAACTACTACTACTGCTTTTACAACTACAACTACAACCACTAGTAATACTGCTGCTTATACCGTCACTACCGCTGCAGCTACTACTACTGCTACTACGGGTACTACTACTACTGCTCCTAGTACTACTACTACTTCTACTGCTGCTGCTTCTCCTTTTGCTAGGCTGCTACTAGCTCTCCCACTACTACTACCATTACTACTACTGCTACCACAAATATTGCTGCTACTACTATTACTACACCAACTAGTAGTATTACTGCTACTAATACTACTAATGCACTCTTGCTACTACGACTTCCACTACTACTACTACTACTACTACAACTACTACTGCTGCTCCTAGTCCTACTACAAGTACTACTTCTATCACAACTACTACTAATATTGTGACTACTACTATTAGTAACACTACTCTTGCAACAACTACTACTACTACTACTACAACCACAACTAGTACTAGTACTACTACTACTATTACTACTGCTACTGCTCCTAGCACCACTACTATTGCTATTACCTCTCTTGCTACCACTGCAACAGCAACTACAGCTACTACTAGTGCTATGACTACAACTTCAACTACTACGCCAACAAATGATGCTAGTGCGACAGCTAGTACTACTACCACTACTGCTGCAGCTTCTGCTATTGTTGCAACTACTGCTACTGCTGCTGCTACTACTACTACTCCTACTGCTTCTTCTTCTTCTACTACTACTACTACTACTGCAACTACTACTACCACTACTATTACTACAACTATTACTGCTACTACAGTTTCAGCTACAGATACCAATGTTGCTGCTACTACTAGTATGACTACTACTACAACTAATACTCCTCCTCCTCCTCCACCTCCTACTACTACTGCTACTACTACTACCACCACCACTACTACTACTACCACAACTACTACTATGACTCCTACGACTACTACTACAAACTACTATTGTTACTACTACTATTTCTCCAACTACTACTACTACTACCATAACTTCTACTGGTACTACCACTACTTCTGCTACTATGACTACTGCTACTACTGTTACTACCCCTATTACAACAACTACAACAACAACAACAACAACAACAATAACAACAACTACTACTACTACTACTACTACTACAGTTACTACTACTAGTACGACTACTACCGCTACTATTACTGCAAATACAACCACTACTTCTGCTTTGACAACTTCAACTACAACTACTACTAATTCTACTCCTTATACTGTCACCACTACTGCTACTACTGCCACTCCTACTACTCCTACTACTACTACTACTACCACTATTACTACTACAACTGCTACTACTACTGCTACTACTACTATAACTAGTATTACAACTATTACTTCAGCTACTGCTACAATTGCACCTACTACAACTACTATTATTACAGGTATTACTACAACTTCTGCTGCTACTGCTACTACAACAACAACTACTGTTAATGCTACTACTACTACAACAACAACAACTACTACTACTATTGTTGCTACTACCTCTTCTACAGCTACTACTACTATTATTGCTACTACTTCAACTACTGGTACTGCTACTGCTACTACTGCTACTACTATTAGTGCAACTACTGTTGTCCCCATTGCTACTACTAATACTACTACTACGACTACGATGATTGCTGCTATTAGTACCCTACCTCTCGTTCTACTACTACTACTACTGCAACTACCACGACTACTACTACTTCTACTACAGCTACTACTACTAATACTCTACTTCTCTTACTACTACTACTAGTTCTACTACTATGACTACTGCTACTACTAATACAACTAATAATACTACTACTATTGCAACTGCTACTACTACGACTGCTACTAGTGACACTACTGCGACTACTTCCACTACCACTGCTACTACTGCCACGACTACCACTGTTTCAGCTACTTCTACAGCTTCAACTGCTACTACTGCTGCGACTGCTGCTACTACAACTATTACTACCCTACTGGGACTGCTACTTCTACTACTACAGCTAGAACCAGTGCAACAAAGACCACTAATATTATTACTACTACTACTACTACTACCACCACTCCTATTACCAGTGCTACTACTGCTATTACTAAAACTACAACTACTACTGCTTCTGCTACAACTAATACTGCTACTACTACTACTTCTACAACCACAACATCTACAACGACAACTACCACTACTACTATTACTATTACTACTGCTATTAGTCCTAGTACTACTACTGCTACTATTACTTCTCTTAGTACTACTACCACTAGTCCTACTACTACTACTCCTACTGCAACTACCACTATTACACTACTGTTTTCCAGCTACTACTACTACTACTACTTCTACTACTCTCACTACTACTGCGTTTGCTGTTGCACTACGGCTACTGCTATTAATGCTACTACTATAACAATGAGAATAACTACTTCCACTACTACTATACTTACTACTTTAATATTGTTGCTACTGCTACTACAACTATTACTGCTACTACTCCTACTGCTACTTTGTCACCTACTACTACTACTACAACAACAACTGCTACTCCTACCATTACTATAGCTACTACTACTGCCAGTACCGCTACAGCTACTACTACTACTGCTACTACTGCTACTAATATTACTACTACTACTATCACTACTTCTACTTCTACTACAACAAATTCTCCTAATACTACTACTTCTACTACTACTAAAGCTGCTACACCTACTACTACTCCTACTTCTGCTACAACAACTACTGCTACTACTACAACAACAACTACTACTGCTACTGCTACTATTGCTACTACTGCTACTACTACTGCTACTGTTACTGCTGCTACAACTAGTATTGCTAATACTACTACTGCTGCTTCTATTGTCGTAACAACTGCAACTACTACTACTACTGCCACTATTACGTCTGCTACTACAATTGCTGCGACTACCGCTACTACTACTGCTAGTACTACTACTACAACTTCTGTATTACGAATACTACTACTACTTCTATGATAACAACTTTTCCTACTACTATTACTACTGCTACTACTTCTGCTAGCATTACGACTACTATTTCGACTAATACTACTGCTCCTACTACAACTACTGCTACTACTAGTATTACAAGTACTACTATTACTCCTAATACAACAAGCAGTACCAGTACTTCTACTATTATTACTACTACTACTATTATCACTACTACTATTGCTACTACCGCTAGTACAACTAGGACTACTACTACTACTACTACTGCGACTATGGCTACTACTGCTACTACTACTGTAACTACAACTATAACTACTTCTACCACTACAACTACTACGACCATAACAAGTACCACTGCAACAACTACAGCAATAATAACTTCCACTACTACTACCAGAATTACTACAGCTACTACTCCTAACACTACTAATAATACTATTACTTCTCTAGTGACTCCTGCAACCACCACTACAGCTACTACTAGTGCTACCATAACAACTTCTACGACTATAACAACAAATGCTCCTACTGCGACTACCACTACTACTACTACTAATTTTCTGCTACCAGTACTACTCCTTCTACTACTACCACTACTACTACTTTTACTGCTGCTCTACTCCTACTGCTAATACTGCTACTACTCCAACTACTATTACAATGACAACTACTATTGCTATGTCTGCTATACTGATTACTATTGCTACTACTGCTACTACGACTACAGCCGTTATTGTGACTACTACTCCTGCTACTACTACTGCTACTCTTACTATGGCTCTACAACTACTACTACAACAATAATAGCTACTGCTACCACTGGTATAGTTCCTACTATTACTTTGAATATTGCTACTACGGCTACTGCTACAACTGCAACTGTCGCTACTGCTACTGCTACTATTTCTATGAATGCTACAAATACTACTACTACTACTACTACTAATGTTGCTACTACTACAATTACTACTACTCCTACTTCTACTACTATAATTCTCCAAGGAGTACCACTTTTCTTACTACTAATGTTGCAACTGCTGCTACTACTATTACTACTACTACTACTACTATTACTACTACTACTACTACTACTTCTACTACTACTACTACTTCTACTGCTACTGCTGCTACTGCCATGACTGCTGCTACTGCTTCTACAAACGATGCTACTGCTGCTAATACTACTACTTCAACTACTACTACTACTACTACTATGACTACTACTTCTGCAACTACTACAACTACCGCTGCTAATGCTACTATGACTACTGCTACGACTGCTATAACAACTACTACTACTACAATCGCTACTACATCTACCATTACTTTGATGGCTACTACTACTACTACTACTACTACTGTTACTACAACAGCAACAACAACAACAACTACTACTACTATAGTAGCTACTACTACTACAATTACTACTGCTACTACAACGAGTACAACGGTCGCTAGTACTGCAACTATTGGTACTGTTACAAATGCTACTTCTACTACTACTACTGCTACTGCTGCTGCTGCTACGGCTACTACTACTACTACTACTATAACTTCTGCTACCACAATAACTACAAATACTACAATTGCTATTATTGCTGCTACTACTAATACTATTAATGCTATTGCTACAATTGCTGCTACTGCTATTGTTACTACTACTACTACTACCACTGCTACTACAACTACAACTATTGCAACTAATACTTCTAGTACTACTACTACTGCTGCTACTGTTACAACTACTACAGCTATTACTACTACTCATGCTAGTTGAACTTCTGCTACTACACCTGATACTACTACAACTGCGACTACAACTACTGCTACTACTTCTGCTTCTTGGGGTACGACTACTGCTACTCCTACTACTACTTCTATAATTGCTAGTACTGCTATTTCGGGTACAACTACTGCTGCTGCTGCTGCTGTTGCTTCTACTCCAATTGCTACTGCTTTTCCAGATACCAATACTACTACTACAACAACAACTACTACTGCTGCTGCTGCTGTTGCTACCACTACTCCTACTACTACTATTACTACAACTGTTACTGCTGCTGTACTATTACTACAACTATTACTGCTGCTTTAACTATTACTACTACTACTATTTCTACGACTACCAGTACTACTGCGGCTGCTACAACTCCTACTTCTACTACCACTACGACTACTACTATTGCTGCTACTACTACTACTTCTACTATAACTCCTACAACTACTTCTACTACTACTACAACAACAACTACTACCACTACTTCTACAACTGCTACTACAGCTATTGCCAATACTACTACTTCTGCTAGTACTACTACTACAACTTAAACTACTACTAGTATGGCTACTACTATTGCTGCGAATTCTACTACTACTACTACTACTGCCACTAATTTTACTGCTACTGTTGTTACTACTACTACAACTACTGATACTATTGCTACAGCTAACAGCACGACTACTACTAGTGCTGCTATTTCTGCCTCTACGGTGACTACTACATTTACTACTGCAATAACTGCCACTACTGCTGCTAGTACTACTACTACTACTACTACAGCTGCTGCAACTACTGCTACTACTATTATGACCACCACAACTGCTATTGCTATTGCTACTGCTATGAGAACTACTGCTGCTACAACTACTCAAACTACTATACAACTGCTACTATCACTACTACTAGTATTACAAATAATGTTACACTACTACTGCTACTACTACTCAAACTGCAACTACAACTGCTACTATTACTATTACTAGTACTACAAATACTGTTACACTACTACTGCTACCGTTCTGGCTACTACTACCGTTGCCACTGTGACAGCTACAAGTACTGCTACTATTATTACTATTGCTATTGATGTTGCTGCCGCTACTACTACTATTCCTACAACTTCTCCATCTGCTACTACTTCTACTTCTACTCCTAACACTCTCACTACTACTAGAACAACAACAACAACTACTACTACTACTACTACTACTACTACTACTAATACTCTTACGACAACTATTTCTACCTCTACCACTGCTACAACTACAGTAACTACTACTAATACTACTGCTATTCCTACTACAACAGCTACTACAACTCCTACAATTACTACTCCTATCACTTCTTCTACTCCTACTACTACTGTACAACTACTGCACCAACAACAACTGCTACTACTACTATACGGCTACTGCTACCACTACTATTACCACTATTACGATGACTGCTGCTACTACTGCTACTATTTCTATTGCTACTCCTACTACTAGTACGACTAGTACAATAACAACAACTACTACTACTATTACTACTGCTACTACTACTTCTACATCTACTATCGCTGCTTCTTCTACTACTACGACAACAATAACAACTACTACTATTTCTACTCCTACTAAGACTACTACAACTAATACAATGACTATTACTACTGCAATTACTACCACAACTACAGCAACATCAACAACAACAACTACTACTACTGCTACTACTACTACTACAACAAATGCTACACCGACTGTGACTATTACCCAACTACTACTACTACTACTAATATCACTGCTACTACTACTACTATGACTACGGCTACTACAGTTACTACAACAACAACAACTACTACTAGTACTACTACAACTACTAAAGCTACTACTACAACTACTACTACCACCAATACTGTTACTACTACTACTCCTACTACTACTACAGTTACAACTACTATTACTACTACTACTACTACTACTACTACTGCTACTACTACTACTACTACTAATACTACTACTACTACTACTACTACTACTACTACTACTACTACTACAACATCTACAACTATTGCTAGTGCTACCACAACTACTACAGCTGCTACTACTGCTAGTACTATTGATACTACTTCTACTACTACTACTACAGCTACTACTACTGCTACTACTGCCACTAGTGCTACTGCCACTAGTATTAGTACTATTACTTATGCTGCTGCTACTATTGCTACTGTTAATACTACTACTACTACTAGTGCTACCACTGCTACTAATACGGCTACTACCACGGCTACTACTGCTGCAACTAATGCTACTGCTACTACTACTATTGCAGCTACTACCACTACTGCTGCTACAGTACAACTACAACCACTACTACTTCTTCTTATTCTTCTAATATTGGTGCAGCCATTATTGTAGTTGCTACTACCACTAAACTACGAATGCTACTACAACTACCAGTACAAAAGCAACTGCTAGTTCTACTACTACTACTACTTCTGCGACTACTGTTACGAAAACTACAACTACTACTGCTTCTACCACTACTGGTACTACTAATACTACTACAGTTGTCAGTGCTGCAATAGCTAATACTACTACAACAATTGCTACGACTACAGCCACTACTACTACTACTACTACTACTACTACTACTACTACTACTACTACTACTACTTCTCAAACTACTACTACTTCTACTACTATTAATACTACTAGTAGTACAACAACTACTACTACTACTAGCACTCCAAATACTACTAAACTACGGCTGCTGCTGCTACTACTACTACCGCTACTATTGTGGCTGCTACTATTATTACTATTGCTATTAACGCTGCTGCTAGCACTACAAATACTCCTACTACTTCTCCAACAACTACTACTTCTACTTCGATCCCTAACACTCCTCCTCCTCCTCCTCCTCCTCCTCCTACTACTACTACTACCAATATTCCTACTACAACTATTACTATTTCTACTACTGCTACTACCACCACGACTATTGCTAATACTACTGCTATTACTACTACTGCTGCTGTTGTTACTACTACAACTACTACTCCCACTACTGCTGCTACTCCTACTACTGCTGCTACTACTACTACGACAATTACTACACCTATTACTACTGTTGCTATTACTGTTACAAATAATACTAATACTATTAATATTACTACTACTACTGCTCCAGCTACTACTAAACTAACCCCTACCCCTACTACTACCACTACTCCTATGATAATTGCTACTTCTACTACTACAACAACAACTACTATTATTATTACTATTACTACTACTACTACTACTACTACTACTACTACTACTACTACTACTACTTCTGCTGCAACTCCTACTACTAGTACGACCACTACTACTACTATTACGTCTACATCAACTACTACTACTACTCCTTCTAATACTACAACTACTACCACCACATCTACTCCTACAACTACAACAACTACGATCACTACTACTAATACAACTGCTACTACTACTACTAGTATAGCACAAACTTCCAATCCTCCTCCTCCAATTACTACTAGTACTACTACTACCACCACCACCACCACTACCACTACTACTACCAGCACCACTACTACTACAACAACAATAACTACTACTACTAATACAACTACTATTACTACTTACACGACCACTATAACTTGAACAACAATAACAACTATTGCAACAACAACAACAACAACTACTACTACTACTACTACTACTACTACTACTGCTACACCAACTATCACTACTACTCCTACTACTACTACTACTATTAATAACACTGCTGCTACTACATCTACTACTACTACTGCTACTATTGCTGCTGCTACTGCTGCTACGACTACTACTAATACAACTACTATTACTACTTCCATGACTACCCTAACTTCAACAACAACAACTACTACTACTACTGCTGCTGCTACTACTGCTGCTGCTGCTACTACTACAACTACTTCTACACCTACTGCGACTACTACTCCTACAACAACAACTACTACGATTAATACCACTACTACTGCTGCTTGTACTACAACTACAACAACAACAAGTACAACAACTGCTACTATTACTACTACAACAAAAAATACTGCTATTGTTAGTATAACTACTATAGCTACTGTTACTACGACAACTACTACTACCACTACTACTACAACAACAACTACTACTACTGCTGCTGCAACAACTGCCGCTACTACTGCTGCTCCTGCAACTACTGCCACTATTACTACCACTAATACTACAACCACTACGATTGTTGCTGTTGCTGCTGCCACTACGACTACTACTACTTTTATGACTTCTAAAACTACTACTACTGCTTCTACAATAACTACTAGTAGTACTATAATAACTACAACTACAAGTACTACAAATACTAGCACACTGCTACTGTTGCTGCTTCAATTACCGCTACTACCGCGACTGCTACAACAACTGCTGCCACTATTACTATAGCTATTGATGTTGTTGCTGCTACAACTACCGTTCCTACTACTTCTCCAACTGCTACTACTTCAACTTGCACTCCTAACACTCTTACTACTACTACTACTAATACTACTACAACAACAAATACTCCTATTACAACTATTTTTACCTCTAACACTGGAACTACTACAGCAACTACAACTATTACTACTATAACTACTTCCACTACTACTACAACTACTA
This sequence comes from Trichopus zeylanicus subsp. travancoricus, assembly GCA_005019695.1. NCBI lineage: Eukaryota > Viridiplantae > Streptophyta > Magnoliopsida > Dioscoreales > Dioscoreaceae > Trichopus > Trichopus zeylanicus. The sequence goes on along the minus strand of RXID01021433.1, from coordinate 25,649 downwards.
CTACGACTGCTGCTACTCCTACTATTGCTGCAACTACGACTACGACTACTACTACTGCTACTACTACTACTACTACCACCACCACCACCACCACCACCAGCACTACTACTACTACTAGACTACCACTAATACAACTACTATTACTACTTCCACGACTACCCTAACTTCAACAACAACAACAATAACTACTACTACTACTGCTGCTCAGGCTGCTGCTACTACTGCTACTACTACAACTACTACTACACCAATTGCAACTACTACTCTTACAACAACAACTACTACTATTAATACCACTGCTGCTGCTACTTCTACTACTACTACAATAACAACTACTACCACTACTACTACTATTACTACTACAACAACTACTACTGCTACTGTTACTACAACTACTACAGCTACTGTTACTATGACAACTACTACTATCACTACTACAACTATTTCTACAACTACCACTACTGCAACACTACTACTACTACGACCACTATGGCTATTGCTGCTACTACGACTACTACTACAACTATGACTTCTCAAACTACTACTAGTTCTACTACTAATACTACTAGAATTACTATAATAACTACCACTACTAGTACTGCAAATACTAGTACACTACTACTCCTGCTGCTACAATTACCGCTACTACTATGACAGCTACAACTACTGCTACTACAATTACTTTCGCTATTGATGCTACTACTGCTACTACTACTATTCCAACTACTCCAACTGGTACTACTTCAACTTGTACTCCTACCACTCTTACTTTTACTACTACTCCTGCTGCTGCTGCTACAACAACAACTAATACTCATACTATAAATAATTTTACCTCTACAAATGCAACTACAACTAATACTACAACTATTACTACTACAACAACAACTACTACTATAACTACTACTCCTACCACTGCGGCTACCACTACTACTACTTATCCTACAACAAGTCCTACTACTACCACTCCTACTGTTGCAACCCATACTACTACTGCCACTACTACTACTACTCGTATTCCTGCTACTACTACTACTGCTAATACTACTACTACAAGTGCTACTACTGCTGCTACTATGGCTACTAGCATTGCTACTACTGCTACTACAAAAAATACTGCTGCTACTACTACCACTATTGTTGTTGCTGCTACTACTACTTCTACTTCTACTACTACTACTACTACTACTTCTCCTTCTACTATTGTTGTTGTCGTTGCTGCTGCTCCAACTACCACTAATACTACTACTATTGCTACTACTGCTACAACTACAGCTGCTGCTAGCACTACAACTACTACAAAAACAACAACAACTACTACTTCTACCACTACTGCTACTACTGTTGCTGATCTCCTGCTACTAATAATACTACTGCTGTTATTATTGCAACAACTACAACTACTACAATAACAACAACAACTATTACTATTGTAACTGCTACTAGTACTGCTGCTGCTACTTCTGTCACTACTACTACTACTTCTTCTCAAACTTCTACTACTACTGCTACTATTATTATTACTAGTAGTACAACAACTACTACACTAGTACTACAAATACTACTACACAACTACTACTGCTGCTGCTACTAGAACCACCACTACTGCGGCTACTACTACAACTACGACTACTATTACTATTGCTGTTGATGTTGCTGCTACTACAACTAATACTCCTACTTCTTCTCCAACAACTACTTCTTCTACTTTTACTCCTAACACTCCTCCTCCTACTACTACAACAACAACAACTACTACTACTCTTACTACTACTACTACTACTACTACTACTATAACAACTCATACTACAACTATTATTATTTCTACCACTGCTACTACTACCACAACTACTTCTAATACTACTGTTATTACTACTACTACTGCTACTACTACTACTACTAGAACTACTGCAACGACTACTCCTACAACTGCTGCTACTCATGCTACAACTGGTACTACTACTACTACAACTACTGCTACTGCTACTGCTACTAATATTACTACTACTATTACGACTACTACTGCTACTGCTGTTGCTGCTCCTCCTACTACTCCGACTACTCCGACTCTAACTCCTACTAGTACTACTACTATTCCTACTACTACCACTAAAACTACTACAACAACTTCTGCTACTACTACAAATGTCGTTGTTGTGGTTGCTACTACTACAACTGCTAGTGCCAGTACTAGTAATACTACTATTACTATACTACTACTACTACTACTCCTGCTGCTGTTGCTACTGATACTACTACTACTACTACTACTTCTACTACCACTACTCTTACTACTGCTACTAGTACAAATACTACTCATACAACTACTATTGCTACTATTACTACATCTACACCTACTATTACTACAACTACGATCACTACTACTAATACAACTACTATTACTATGACTAGTACTACCCAAACTTCTACAACTACTGCTGCTATTACTGCTACTACAACAACTACTACTGCTGCTGCTGCTACTTCTGCTACTACTACTACTACTACCACTACCAATTCTAATACTCCAACTACAACAACTACTACTACTATTGCCACTGCTACTACTACTACTACTACTACTACTACTACTACTACAACCCTAACTATAATAACAACTACCACTACTAGTACGACAACTACAATTACTACTACTCCAACTGCAACAACTACTACTACTACTGCTACTCCTACTACTATTACTGCTACTACTACTCCTCCTACTGCTGCTACTCCCACTACTACTGCTATTACTACTACTACTAGTGCTACCACTTCTAGTACTACCGGTACTACTTCAACTACTACTACTACAACTTCTACTATTACAACGACTACTACTACTACTACTACTACTACTGCCACCACTTCTACTAATCGTACTGCTTCTACTACACCTACTGCTAATACTACTAGTACTACAAATGCTACTACCACTGCTACTATGGCTACTTCCACTACTACTACTAGTAGTATTACTACTTCTACAACTGATACTACTACTATTGCTGTTGCCGTTGCTGCTACTGCTACTAGCACTAATACTACTGCTACTATAGCTGCTACTAGCACTACTACTATTGTGACTGCTACTACTTTTTCCACTACTACTTGCAACAAAAGCTTCAACTACTACCACTTCTACCACTACTGCTAGTACTGTTGCTGATACTACTACTACAAATAGTACTATTATTGTTTGTACTACAACAACTACTACTACTCTGATAACAACTACAATTACAACTACTGCAATAGCTGCTACTATTACTACTGTTGCTGTTGCTGCTGCTGTAGCTGTCTCTGTTGCTATTGCTGCTGCTGCTTCTGCGACTAGTACACAACTATTGTTGTTCCTGCCACTACTACCACTACTACTTTGACTACTACAACTACTACAGCTACTGCTCCTCATACTACTAGTACCATGTCTAATACTCCAACTACAACAACAACTACTACTACTACTATTGCTACTGCTGCTACTACTACTACTACTACTGTAACAACAACAACAATTACTACTACCCTAACTACAATAATAGCTCCCACTACTACTATGACAACTACTACAACTGCTACTACTACTATAACCACTACTGCTACTCCTAATACTGCAACTACAACAATAACAACAACTACTACTAATACTCCTAATACTCCTACTGCTACTACTACTACTACTACTACTAGGACTCCTCCTAATACTCCTACTACAACAACAACTACTACTAATACCAATACAACTACTACCACTACTGCTACAACTACTACCACTACCACAATACAACAACAACTACTACCACTAATACTCCTACTAATACTTCAACTACTACTACTACTGCCACCGCTGCTACTACTGCTGCTAATACTTTTACTACTATGACCACCAATACAACTACTACTACTACCACTACAACAAGTACAACTACTTGTGCTACAACCACTACTACTCCTACCACTACTACTACTACTACTACATCTACTACTACTACTACTCCTCCTCCTATTACTACTACTACTACTATTGCTACTACCACTACTACCACTACAGCTAGTACTACTGCCACAACTGCAATAAATACATCCGCTACTACTACTATTGCTCCTCCAGTTGCGGCCACAGCTACTGCTACTGCTACTACTACTAATACCTGTACTACTGCTACAGCTGCTGTTGCTGCTACAGCTGCAACTACTGCTGCTTTTGTTGTTAGGCTAATAGTACTACTACTACAACTATTTCTACTACTACTACTATTGCTGATGCTGCTACTTCTGCTGCTGCTCCTACTTCTTCTTTCTCTTCTACTACTACTACTACTGCTACTACTACTATTACTATAACTATTGCTACTACTTCGACTGTTACTACAACTACTATTTCTACTACTAGTACTACTACAACTACTACTACGACAACAACTACTACTATTACTACTACTACTAGAACAACAACAACAACTACTGCTACTACTACCACTACTACTACAATAACAACTACTACTACAACTACTACTACAACAACAACAACAATAACACAACAACAACAACAACAACTACTACTACTACTACTACTTGGAATACTATCACCACTACAACAACAACTACTACTGCTACTACTACTACTATTTGGAATACTACCACCACTACAACAACTACTACTACTATTACTACTCTTCTACTGCTACTACTACTACTAGTAATACTACCACCACTACAACAACAACAACAACAACTACAACAACAACAACCACAACAACAACAACAACAACAACAACAACAACAACAACAACAACCACTACTACTTCTACTGCTACTACTCCTACATCCATACTCATACTACTGCTGCTACTCCTACTACTAATGGTACTACTACTACTACAACTACCACACCTATAACTACTTCTACTACTACATCTACTAACACTACGGCAATTATTACTACTAATGCTGCTACTTCTACTGCTACTCCTGCTACTACTACACCTACAACTACTCCTACCCCTACTCCTACTCCCATAGCTATTCCAACTACTACTACTCCACCTACTACTACTCCTACCCCCACTGCTGTTCCAACTACTACTACTACTCCTACTACTACTTCAACTGCTACTACTACTTCTACAATGACTACAACTACTGCTACTATTGTTGCTACTACTACAATTGCTACTGCCAGTACTACTAATACTACTACTACAACACTACTACTACTATTACTACTACAGCTACTACTACTACTGCAACTACTACTACTACTACTACATCTACTCGAACTACTACTGCTGTTATAGTCACTACTACTAATATAATTACTATTACAGTTACTAGTAGTACCCAAACTTCTTCTACTCCAGCTACTACTGCTACTGCTACTACCACCACTACTACTACTACTGCTACAACTACTACTACTTCTGATACTCCAACTACAACTACTACCACTACTACTACTACTGCTGCCGCTACAACTACTACTACTAATACTACTCTGACTGTGACTACTACTACTACTACTTCTGCGACTACTCCTACAACTAGTACGACTACTTCAACTACTACTAATACTACTGCTACTACAACTGCTACCATTACTACTGCTACTACTACAACTACTGCGGGTACTATTACTTCCACTACTACTACCACTATTCCTCCTTCTACTACTGCTACTACTACTGCTACTACATCACTACTTCAACTATTAGTATTACTACTACTACTACTACTGTTAATGCTACTACTATTACTACTACAACCCTCGCTACTGCTCCTACTGCAACTACTACCATACTACAACTACTACTACTGCTACTACTGCTATTGCTGCTATTGCTACTACTCTTACTGCTCTTACAATTGCTATAGCTACCACTACTACTACAACTACAGTTACAACTACTGCTACTGCTGCTGCTACTACTACTACTGCTACTACTTCAACCACTGCTGCTACTACTATTGTAACAACTACTACTACTACTTCAAGTACTAGAACTACTGCTATAACAACAACAATTACTACTACTACTGCTACTACTACTACTGATATTTCTACAACTACTAGTACCACCACTACTATTACTACTACTGTGCTAATACAACAACTACAACTACTCCTACTTCTCCTCTTGCTATTGCTACTACTACTAGCATTGCTCCTTCTACTTCTCCATCTTCTACCACTGCTACAGCTACTACTGCTGCTACTATTACTACTCCTACTCCTACTACAAATACTACCACTAGTGCTGCACCAGCTTTAGTTACTACTAGTACCAATGCTATTGCTACTACTACTACTACTACAACTGCGACTGGTGTTGCTACTACTACTACAACTACTATTGCAATTGCTGCTACTTCTACTGCTACTATTACAGTTGTTGCTGCTGCTGCTACTACTACTGCTACTATTGCAATTGCTGCTGCGATTACTACTATTGTTACTGTTACAACTACTATTGCTACTACTATCACTTATGCTACTGCTACTACTACTACTACCGCTTATACTATTGCACTTCTACTACTGCTATTACTACAACAACTACTAATATTTCAACTACTACTTTGACCACAACCGCTACTACTGCTTCCACTACCACTACTTGTACCATTACTACTACTACAACTACTACTGCTTCTACTGCTACTACAACTATACTGCTACTACTGCTACTACCACTACTAATGCTGCTAATGCCACTGCTACTACTACTACTACTAGTACTAATTTTTCTACTAATACTACTTTTGTTACTATATCCCCTGCTACTACTACTACTACTATTACTACAATTACGGCTACTATTACTTCTATTACTATGACCACTACCACTACTACTATTACTACTACTACTACTACTACTACCACCACCACCACTACTATTACTACTACAACTATTATTTCTGCTACTACTACAACATCTCCTACTACTTCTACTACTGCAACTACCACTACTTTTACTACTCCCACTACTAATACTGCTACTTCTACTAGTATTTGTACTACTATTACTACTACTACTACAACTGCGACTACGACTATTACTCCTACTACCACTACTATGACTACTATTACTTCAACTACAACAATAATAACAACAAGAACTAATGCTACTGCGGCAACTAGTACCGCCACGACTATTATTACCTGTACTTCTTCAACAACTGCAACTGCAACTACTATGACTACTGCTACGAATGTGACTGCTGCTACTACTACTACCACTACCACTAGCATTACTACTACTACTACTACTTCTGGGAGTATTGCAACTGCCATTGCTACCACTATAACTCTTAAAAGCGCTACTACTGCTACTACTTCTATAACTACTATGATTGAAACAGCTACCACAACTACTACTACTGCTACAACTACGACTACTACTGCTACTATTACAACTACTGCCCCTACTTCAGCGACTACCGCCACTACCATTACTACCAATGCTACTACTACTACTCCCACTACTACTACTACTTCTACTACTCCTACTCCTACAAATACTTCTAAACTACGACGGCTACTGCCTCTACCACTACAACTTCTGGTACTACCCCTGCTACTGCAACTATAGCAACAATAAGAACAACAACAACAACTACTACTACTACTACTACTACAAATTCCCCGACTACCAATACTATACTACAGCAACTACTATGGCTACTGCTGCTGCTATTACAGCTACTTCTGCTACTAGTACTTCTACTACAAGTGCTAATTTTGCTAGTACTACTACTACATCCACTTGTACAATAGCTACTACCACATCTTCTGCAACTCCTAATGCTACTATTTCCACTACAATTACTACTACTAATACTACTACTCTTGCTACTACTACTTCTATTGTTAAGACTACTACTTCTATTGTTAATACTGCTACAACTGCTACGACTATTACTATGCTACTACTGCTAATAATCCTACTATTACAACTACCACTACTATGACTACTACTACTACTTCTACTACTACTACAATTACTACTACTAATACTGCTTCTACTACTGCTACTACTACTCCAGCAACTACTACTTCTATTGTTAATACTACTACCATTACTACTACAACTACTACTGCTACCATGACTACTACTACTGTTGCTACTATTGCCACTACTACTATCGCAATGACTTCTGCTACTACAACTACTACTACTACTACTACCACTACAACTACTACTACATCTATTACTACTAATACTACTACTGTTACTACTGCTACAACTACTACTACACCTATTACTACTATTACTATAACCACTACTACTATGACTAGTACTACTACTACTATTCCAAGTACCACTTGTACTCCTATTCCTACTACTACTGCTACTACTACTACTACTAATACTACTACTACTACTACTACTACTACTACTACTCTGACTACTACTACTACTGTTCATACTACTACTGCAACTACTGCTACTACTTTTGCTAGGACTGCTATTGCTACTACTACTACTATTACTCTTGTTACTTGTATAATTACTATGACTACTATTGCTACTGCTACTATTTCTATTGCTATTACTACTACTACTACTACAATTACTACTATTGCTACTACTACTACTTCGACTCCTACTCCTAATCCAGCTACTACTACTACTACTCCGAATCCTAGCACTGCTCCTAGTACTCTGACTCTTACTTCTACTACTACTACTACTACTACTACTATTACTATTACAACTACTACTACTGCTACTACTACTACTATTACAACTGCTGCTGCTGCTGTTGCAGCTGCTACTATTACTACTACTACTACTACTTTTGTGGTTGCTGTTGTTACTGCTTCTGCTATTGTTGCTCCTACTAATACTGCTACTACTAATGCTAAGACTAAATCTACCACTTTTACTGCTACTACTACTATTACTATGACTCCTACTGCTACTACTACTGCTGCTACTCCTAGTCCGACACCTACTATTGCAACAACAACTACTACTACAACTGCTACTACAACTATAGATACTCCTACCCCTACTACTTCTATAACTACTCCAAATCCTACAGCTACTACAACTGCTACTACCACTACTATTGTTGCTACTATTACCACTACTCCTACTGCAACTACACCTAATACAACTCCTACCCCTACTCCTACTCCTCCTACTACTACTAATATTTCTATAGCTACTATTGCTACTACTCCCACTCTTACTATGATTACTAATACTACTACTACTACTACTACTGCTAATACTATACCTACTACTATCACTACTAGTACTACTTCTACTCCTACTACTACAACCACCACAATGACTTCTACTACTACAACATCAACTACTACTACTACAACTACTACCCACACAGCCACTGCCACTGCCACTGCTACTACTACTACAAGTACAGATACTGTTCCTAGTACTACTACAACTACAACTACAGCTACTACTACTACAATTAATACTACTAGTACTACTACCACTCCTAATACTCCTACTACTTCTACTACTACTACCACAACCACTACTACTACTAGCGCTATTAATACTACTACTACTACAAATACTACTACTACAACTACTACTACTACTGCTACAACAACTACTACTGCTACTACTGCTGCTACTACTACTACTACTGCTACTACTACAACAACAACTACTCCTATCGCTACTATTATTACTACAAATACTACAACTGCTACTACTTTCACTACCACTACTACTACTACTAATTCTACTACTATAATAACTCCAACTATAACAACTACTACTACTTCTACTATTCTGACTATTACTACTACTACTACTACTACTGCCACTACTACTACAACAACAACTACTACAACTAGTATTGCTACTACTACTACTACTACAACAACTACTATTGTTACTGCTAGTACTTCAACAACCACTACAACTGTTACTACTGCTGCTACTTCTCCCAATGCTACTACTACTACTACAGCAACCACTACTATATCTACTACAACATCTATTGCTGCTACTACTACTACCACTACTACCCCTGCTACTATAGCTATTGCTACTACGACAAGTACTACAATTGCTACTACTATGACAATAGCAACAATAACAACAATAACAACTAATACTACTACTACTACTACTACAACAACTACATCTACTACATCTACTACTACTACTACTACTACTATTACCACTATATCTACTACAACAACTACTACTGCTATTGCTACTACTACAACTACTACTGTAACAACTGCTACTACTGCTATTGCCACCAATGCTGCTACCACTGCTACTACTGCTACTACTACTACTACTACTACAACTACTACTACTCCTACTACTACAACAACTACTACTACAATAACAACTACTACTACTATTACCACTACTACTACTACAACAACAACTACTACTACTGTTACTACTACTATAGCTACTACTGCAACTACTACTACTACTGCTATTGCTACCACTACTGCTACCACTACTACTGCCACTACTACAACTACTACTACTCCTACTACTAAACTACTACTACTAGTCCAAGAACTACTACAACTACAACTACTACTACTACTGCTACTACTACTACTACTCGTCGTCCTCCTGCTACTACTACAACAACCGCTGCTACTACTCCAACTGCTACTACTATTACGACTACCCCAACTCTGACTCCTACTACAAATCCTCATACTACTTCTACAACTACAACTACTACAACAACTACTACTGCTACTGCTGCTACTACTACTGCTACGACTACTACTACTATTACTACTACTTCTACCACTCCTACTAATACCGCTACTATAACTACTACTACTACAACAGTTGCTACTACTGCTATAGGTACTACTTCTGTGACTATAACAACAACAACTACTACTATTTTGACTTCTCCTACTACGACTACTGCTACTACTGTTGCTACTACTAGTTGTACTACTGCTACTGCTACAACTACTATTACTACTACTACTAGTACTACTACTGCAACAACTACTATTATGACTACTACTACGACTATTACTACTACTACTACTACTACTATTACTGCTGCTGCTACTACTACTACAACTACTACTACACGTACAACTATAACTACTACCACTACAACCACTACTTTTACCACCCATAATTTTTTCTAGAACTACGCTACTGCTACTACTCCAACGACTGCTACTCCTACTCCTACTCCAACACGTACTACAACAACAAAAACAACAACAACAACTACTACAACAACTACTACTGTTACTGCTACTACTACTAGTTCTCCTACTACTACTACAACTGCTACTACAACTACTACGAGTAATACTACTACTACTACTTTAGCTTCTGCTACTACAACAGATACTACTGCTACTACAACTACTACTTTTGCTACAACTGCTACTGCTACTACTGCTACTACTACTACCATTACTATTACTAGTGCTACTATTACTACTACTTCTGCTACGATTACTACAACCACAACTACAATGACTACTACTACTACTTCTACTACTACTACTATGTTTACTACTGCTACTCGTATTACTACAACTACTACTACTACAGCTAGTTCTCCTACTAATACTACTACTACTATTACTTGGACTACAACTCCTACAACTTCGATTACTACTACTACTACTACTACAAGGACTGCTATTACCACTTCTGCTACTGCTAGCACAACTACTACTACTACTCCTGCTACTGCTCCTGCTAGTACTATTCATAGTACTACTACTGCTACTACTACAAATACTACTACAACTACTTTTACTACGACTACTACTATTTCTACTATTGCAACTACATCCACTACTTCCACTTCTACCACTACTGCTACTACTACAACTACTAATGCTCCTACTTCTAGTAGTGCTACTGCTACTACTACTAATGCTGCTACTGCTACTACTACTTTTGCTATTGTTACTACAACAACAACTACTTGTCCTTCTGCTACTACTACTACTACTTCAACGACCACTACTACTACTACTGCTCCTACTACTATGTTTCCTGCTACTATTCGTATTACTATTACTACCAACACTACTTCTATTGTAACTAGAAGTACAACTCCTACTACTTCTATTACTACTACTACTACTATGATTCTTATTACTACTTCTGCTACTACTACTGCTGCTACAGCTATTACTATTACTACTACTGCTGCAGCTAATACCCCTACTACTACTGCAACTACAACTCCAAGTACTACTCCTGCTACTGCTACTGCTACTGCAACTACTACAACTCCTACTACTGCTACTGGTATAATTACTACTACTACTATAACAACTACTACTACAACTACTGCTACGATGACTATTACTCCATCTACAGCTACTACTACTAATGCTGCTCCTACTACTACAATTACTATAGCGACTATTATAATTGCTACTACCATGACTACCATTGTTGCTACTACTACTGCTACTACTACGATCACTACTCATACTACTACTACTACTACAACTATTACTACTGTGACTATTTGTACTACTATTACTACATCTACTACTACTAATACTACTTCTCCTACGACTATAACTACTAATGCTACTGCTGCTGCTACTGTTACCACTACTGCTCCTGCTACGACTGCCACAACAACAACAACAACTACTAGTAGTAGTAGTACCACTACTACTACTACTACTACTACTACTACTACTACTCCTCCTCCTACTACTAGTCCTATTATTGCTACGACTACTACTACTACACCTATTACTGCTCCTACTACTCCTACAACAACTACAACTATGACTACTACTACTAATACTACTACTACTACTACTATTATTACTACTACTACTACTACTTCTACTGCTACTTGTACTACTACTACTAATAGAATAACAAAAACAACTCCTACGGCTACTACTAATACTATTACGACACCAACTACTATTCCTACAACTACTTCTAGTACTACTATTACCATAACTACTATTCCTACAACTATTGCTACTATTTCTACTACTACTATACTGCTGCTACTGCTACTGCTGCTGCTACTACTACTACTACTACTACTACTACTACTACTACTACTACTACTCTACTACTACTACTACTACTACAACAACAACTATTACTATTACTTCCACTACTACTACTGCTGTTGCTGCTCCAACTACTACTACTACTACTACTACTACTACTATTACTACTACTACTACTACTACTACTACTACTACTACTACTACTACGACGACGACGACGACGATGACGACAACTACTTCTACAAGTACTATGACCCCAACTCCCATTACTGCTACTACTACTCCAACTAATACTTCTACTGCTACTACTATGACTACTACTACTTCTACTACTACAACAACTACAACAACAAAAACTACTACTACCACCACTACTAATAGAGCTCCTACTACTACTACTAATACTATGACAACGACAACTACTACTACTAATGCTACTACTACTACTACTACTACTACTACTCTTGCTACTACTCCTACCACAACTCCTACTACTCCTACCGCTACTTTTACTAGTACTACTACTACTGCTATTATTACTACTACTATTTCTAATGCTACTACTGCTACTTTTACTACTACTACTACTACTTCTAATATCACAACTGCTATTATTACTACTGCTATTATTACTACTACTAGAACTTCTTCTACTACGACTACTCATATAAATACTACTGCTACTACTACTACTTCTAATATCACAACTGCTACTGCTGCTACCACTACTGCTACAGTTTCTCCTACTGCTACAATTGCTACACTTACTGCCGCTGCTGCTGCAACTCCTACTACTACTACTACTATTGCTACTGTTACTATAGCTAATAGTTTTACTACAACTACTCTTACTACTACCACCACTTTTGATACTATTCTTGCTACTACAACAACTACTACAGCTAGTACTGTTACACTACTACTACTACAGCTACTACTACTTTTGCTACTACTACTCCTACTACTATGTCTGCTACTGCTACTACTACTACTTCTAGTGCTATTGCTACAGCTGCTTGTACTATTGTGACTACTAGTACTACTACTGCTATGTCTACTTCTACTTCTACTACTACTGCGGCTACTATTACTCTGCTGCTGCTACTACTACGGCTGCTGCTACTGCTACCACTGCCCCTATAGCTGCTGCTACTTCAACAACTACTAGTACTATTGCTACTCCAACCGCTGTTGCTTCTATTGCTACTGCTATCATTATTAATACTACCGCTAGTACTACTACTACTACTAATACTACTGTAATAATTACTGCTACTACTGGTATTACGACTACTACTATAGTTATTACTACTACTACTACTTCTACTACTAGTACTACTGATATTGCAACATCACCATCCAGTAATACTGCTACTGCTCAGACTACTAGTAGTAGTACTACTACTTCTACTGCTACAACTACAACCAATACTACTACTACTACTACTACTACTACACTACTACTACTACTAAAGATACTTCTACTACTGCTACTACTACTACTATTGCTTCTGCTACCATTGCTCCTACCACTACTGCTCGCACAACTATTACTACTATTACTACTTCTACTACTACTACTAAAGATACTTCTACTACTGCTACTACTACTATTGCTTCTGCTACCATTGCTCCTACCACTACTGCTCGCATAACTATTACTACTATTACTACTTCTACTACTACTACCATGACTACTACTACTACAACGACTACTACAACTACTCCTATAACTGTTGCTACTTCTACTTCTACTACAACTACTACTACTATAACTACTACAGCTACTCGACTACTATAGCTAGTACTACTAATGCTACTACTATTGCTGCTTCTGTTGCTACTACTACTGCTAGTACTACTGCTACTACTGCTGCTGCTACTACTACAACTACCACTGCTACTTTTGCAAATACTACTACTACTATTACTATAATAACTATTGCTACCTCTAGTACAACAACCATTACTACAGCTATTACTGCTGCTATTACTACTGCTACTGCTGCTGCTATTACGACTATAACAGCTAATACTGCTACTGTTGCTAATTCTGCTACTACTACTTAGGCTGCCACTTCTACTACGACTGCAACTAATACTGCTAATACTACTACTACTAGTACTACTTCTACTGCTACTATTGCTACAACAACTTCTATAATCGCAACAGCTACTAATACTACTGCTACTCCTACTTCTACTTCTACTACTGGTACTACTACTACAGCTGCTGCTACGCCTACTACTACTACTACTACTACTATTGCTACGCCTACAACTACAGCTACTTCAACAACTACTACCACTATTGCTACTCCTACTATTGCTGCTTCTATTGCTATTACTACCACTATTAGTACTATCGCTACTCCTCCTATTCCTGCTGCTACTACTACTACTACCACTCTACCATTCATACTAATACTACTGCAACTATTACTGCTACTACTGGTATTGCGACTACTACTAGGTAACTACTACTGCTTCAACTACTACTACTAGTACTACTACTACTACTACTGCAAGTAATACTGCAACTACTCCACCTACTACTACTACTACTACTGCTACTGCTGCTAGTAATACTACGACTACTCCACCTACTACTACTACTACTACTTCTACTACTAGTACTACTACCACTGCCATCACCACCAATACTACTACTGCTAAAGATATTGCTACTACTGCTGCTGCTGCTGCTGCTGCTGCTACTACTACTACTACTGCTACTACCACGACTACTACCTCAACTATTGCTACTATTACTATCACTAGTACTACTTCTACCACTACTACAACTACTACAACAACGGCTACTACTGCTACTCCGCTAACTGTTGCTACTTCTACTGCTACTACTGTTGCTACAACAACTACTACTGCTATCACTACTTCCGCTAGTACTATAGCTACTACTACTACTGCTACTACAACTACCACAGTTACTTCTAGTACGACTACCAATACTACTACTACTACCATTGCTGCTGCTACTACAGCTACTAGTTTTACTGCAACTACTCTTACTACTACAACAACTCCTAATAGTAGTAATATTACACTACTATGACTACAACAACTACTACTATTGCTACTACGACTCCTACTACTATTGCTACTACTATTGCTACTACTGCTACTACTTCTACTTCAACTGCTATTGCTATAGCTGCTAGTACTATTATGACTGCTAGTACTACTACTACTGCTACTGCTACTTATAGTTCTACTACTACTACGGCTACTATTACTGCTGCTGTTGCTACTCGTACTACTACTACTTCTGCTACTACTCCTACTACTAATACTACTACTGCTATTGTTGCCCCTACAACTGTTACTACTTCGACAGTGACTAGTTCTATTGCTATTCCTACTGCTACTATGACTAATGCTACTACTATAATTATTAATACTTTCACTACTGCTACTATTACTACAACAATAGTTACTACTACTACCAATACTACTACAATTACTACTACTACTAGTAATGCGACTACTGTTATGGTTATTACTACTGCTACTACTTCTACTACTAGTACTACTGATACTGCTAGATCACCTTCTAGTAATAATACTACTACTCAGACTACTACTACTACTACTACTACTACTACTACTACTACTACTACTACTACTACTACTACTACAAGCACTACTACTACTACTACTACTACAAGCACTACAACTACTACTACTACAACAACAACAACTACTACTAAAGATACTTCTACTACTACTACTACTAATTTCGCTACTGCCACTACTGCTAGTACCACCTTGCTCCCACTACTATTACTGCTATTACTTCTTCTACTAGTACTACTATTACTAGTAAAATGGCTACTACTAATACTCCAGCAACTGTTGCTACTTCTACTGCTACTACTACTACTACTATAGCTACTTCGACTACTACAGCTAGTACTACTAATGCTTCTACTATCACTGCTTCTATTGCTACTGCTGTGGCTACTACTATTGCTACTACTACTACTACTACTACAACTACCCCTGCTACTTTCGCAAATACAACAACTACTATTACTATAACAATAACTACTACTACTACTACAACAACTCTTACTACTGCTCTACAACTATAGCAACAGCTACTACTGCTACTATTGTTAATACTACTACTACTTATACTGCCACTTTTACTACTACAGCTACTAATATTGCTAATACTATAACTGCTACTTCTACTTCTACTACTATTATTGCTACAGCTGCTTCTACTATTGCAAATACTAGTACTACTATTACTGCTACTTCTACTTCTACTACTACTATAGCAAGTACTTCTACTGCTGCTGCTACACCTACTGCTACTACTACTCCTACAGCTACTACTACTAATGCAACGGTTACCCCCACAACTACTGCTATAACTACTAATGCTACACAACAACAACAACAACAACTAATACTATTACTAGTACTACTACAACTACTACAACTCCTCCAACTACTACTACTACTACTAGTACTATTACTACCACTATAAACACTACTTCTTCTACTACTAATCCTCTTCCGGCTTCTACAACAACAACAACAACTACTAGTACTACTACTACTACTGCTACTACTACTACTACTACTACTACTACTACTACTTTCACTACTACCACTACTACTATGACTCCTCCTCCTCCTTCTAAAACAACTACTATAGCTATTACTGTTGCTGCTTCTACTACACTACTACTACTACTGCCACTGTTACTACTACCACTCCTACTCTAACCCCTACTCTACTACTACAACTACTTCTACTTCCACAACTATTACTACTACTACAACTAATGCAACTACTATTATTGCCACTACTACTACTGCTACTACTGCTGCTTCTCCTATTACTAATACTAGTACTACTACTACTATTACAACTACTACTAGTAGTAATACTACTACTACCACTATTGGTACAACTACTACGACTACCACTATACTAGTCTTGCTGCTACAGCTTGTATTACTACTACTAGTACAATAATAACAACAACAACAATAATAACAACTACTACTATTACTACTACAATTACTATTACTATTACTACAACAACGATAACGACAAAACCTACTATTGTTGCTACCACACCAATTACAACTACTAATACTCCTACTCCAACAACAACAAATACTACTGCTACTATTACTACAACTACTTCTATTACTGTGATTACTCGTCTACTACTACAACTACTACAATTACTACTATTACTACTATGACTACTATTGGTACTATTACTACTATTGCCATTACTACTACTACTACTCCTACTACGACTACTACAACTATTACTATTATTACAACTACTACTCCTATTACTAATACAGCTACAACTATTACTACTACTACTACAACTACTACTAATATTACTGCTCTTCCAATTGTTACTACTACTACTATAACTACTACTATTACTACCACTACTACTAAAACTATGACAACAACTAGTACTATTAATATTATTGCTACAATTGCTACTAGTACTACTATTACTACACCTACTACTACTACCACTTCAACTATTACTACTACAATTGCTACTACTTCTATTGCCAATCCTACTAATACACCAACAACAACAACTACTACTACTACTACTACTACTACTATTACTACTACTACTACCAATACTATTACTTCTACGTAAACAATAACAAAAACAACAACAACAACAACTACTAGTACTACTCTGCCTCCTCCTCCTCCTCCTCCTGCTCCTACTACTACTACTTTTACCGCTATTACTACTACTTCTACTACTAGTACTACTACTAGTACTAACACTACTCCAGTTACTACTACTACTATGAGTACTACTACTACTAACACTATAACTACTATTGCTACTACTACTACTACTACTACTGCTACTGCTCTTAATACTCCTACTTCAACTAGTTCTGTTAATGCTGGTACTACTACTACTCCTACTACTTCTACTACTACTACTACTACTATTAGTACTGCTACTATTACTATGACTACTACTACTACTACTACTACTTCTTCTTCTTCTAATACTACTACTACTAATGCTGTGAGTTGAAGTATTAGTAGTCACCACAAAAGTAGTTGCCATAGTAGTAGCAGCCAGAATAGTAGTAGGAACAGTAGTAGTGGCTGTTATAGTAGTAGCAGTAGTAGAAGTTATAGGAGCACAAGTAGCAGTAGGAGCACTAGTAGCACTAGTAGTCTTAGTAGTCATAGTAGTAGTAGGAGAAGCTGTAGCAGAAGTAGGATTAGCAGTAGTTGTAATAGCAGCAGTAGCAGCATCAGCACCAGCACCATTTGCAATAGCAATAGCAGTAGTAGCAATAGTAGGTAGTAATGGCAGTTGTAGCAATAGTAGTCACAGGAATAGGACTAGCAATAGTAGTAGTAGTAGTATTCGTAGTAGCAGCAGTAGCAGCAGTAGTGGTTATTATAATAGTAGTAGTAGTATCAGTACATTAGTAGTAGCAACAATAGTTGTAGTAGTTGTAGTAGCAACAGTAGTAGTTGTAGTAGTAGTAATAGTAGTAGTTATTGCAGTTGTATTATTAGTACTAGTCGTAGGAGAAGGAGGAAGAGGTGGAGGAGAAGGAGGATTAGTTATAGTAGTAGTAGAAGTAGTCGATGTACTAGTAGTAGTAGTAGTAGTAGTAGTAGTAGTAGTAGTAGCAGTAGTAGTAGTAGTACTAGTAGTACTAGTAGTACTAGTACTAGTAGTAGTACTAGTAGTAGTAGAAGTAGTCTTAGACATAGTAGTAGTAGTAGTGGTAGTACGAGGACTTGCAGCAGCAGCAGCAATAGTAGTAGTAGTTATTTTAGTAGTATCAGTAGTAGTAGTGGTAGTAGAAATAGTAATAGTTTTTATTAAAGGAGAAGAACTAGTAGTAGTAGTTATAATAGTAGTACTAATAGTAGAAGTTGTTGTAAAGGTAGTTGTAGTAACAGTAGTAGTAGAAGCATTAGTAGCTACATTAGTTGTAATTGTAGCAGTAGCAGTAGTGGTAGTAATAGTGTTAGCAGTAGCTGCGAAAGTAGTAGTGGTCATAGTAATAGCCGTAGCAGTAGAAGCAATAGCAGTGTATTAGCTGTAGAAGTAGTAGTAGTAATAATAGTAGTAGGAGAAGTCATAGTAGTAGTTGTAGTGGTAGCAACAACAACAACAACAACAACAGTAGTAGTAGTAGTAACAGCAGGAACAACAACAATAGCCGCAGTAGTAGTATTAGTAGGAGTAGTAAGAGAAGTATTAGTAGCCACAGTAGTAGCAGTTGTAGTAGTAGTGGTAGTAGCAACTGTAGTAGTCATCGTAGCTATAGCAATAGCAGTAGTAGTACTAGTAGTAGTAGTAGCTGCAGTAGTTGTAAGAGTACTAGCAGTAGGAGTAGTAGTAGTATTATGAGAAGTAGTACTGGTCGTTGAAGCAAAAGCAGCAGCAGCAGTAGTAATAGTAGAAGTAGTCGGAGTAGAAGTAGTTGTGGCAGTAGTAACAGCAATAGCAGTTGTAGAAGTAGTACTAATAGTAGTACCTGTAGCAGCAGTAGAAGTTGTTGTAAGAGTAGTAGTAGTAGTTATTGAAGGAGGAGTAGTAGTAGTAGTATTTGTTGTTGTTCTAGTAGTTGTCGTAGAAGTAGCAGATGTAGTAGTAGTAGTAATAGTTGTAGTAGCGTTCGTAGTAATAGTAGCAGCAGCAGTAGTTGTAGTAGTTGTAGTAGTAACAGAACTACTAGTAGTAGAAGCAAATGTAGTAGTCGTAGTTGTCGTACTTATTGTAGAGTAGTAGCTGTAGGAACAGTAGCAGTAGTAGCAAAAATAGTAGTACTAGTAGTAGCAGTAATTGAGGTACTAGTAGTAGTAGTTGTTGAGGTACTAGAAGTAGTAGTTGAAGTACTAGCAGTAGTACCAGTAGTAGTAGCAGTAGTAGTTCTAGCCAAAGTAGTAGAATTAGTAGTAGTATTGGAAGTAGAAGCAATAGCAGTATAGTCATAGTAGCAGTAGTAGAAGTAGAAGCAGATGTAGTTGTAGTAATAGTATTAGTAGTAGCGATGATAGCAACAGCAGCAATAGTAGTAGCAGCAGTAGCAGAAGCAGTAGTAGCAGGAGAAGCAGGATCAGTAGTAGTAGTAGCAATAGTAGATGTTGGGGCAATAGTAGCAGTCGTAGTAGTAGTGGTGGCGGTAGTAGAAGTAGTGGCCTTAGCTGTAGCAATAGTAGTATCAGTGGTGGTGGTGGTGGTGGTGGTGGTGGTACTAGTAGTAATAGTGGTACTAGTAGTTGTGGTAGCTGCTGTAGCAACAACAAAAGAAATATTAGTATTAGTGGTACTAGTAGTAGTAGTAGTAGTATTAGTAGTAGTAGTAGTAGCAGCAGCAGCAGTAGTTGTAGTAGTGATAGTAGTAGTAGTAGTAGTATAGTTGGAGTAGTAGTAGGAGCTGCAGTTGTCAAAGTAGTGGTAGCAGCAGTAGTTGTAGTTGTAATAGCAATAGGAGTTGTAGTAGCTGTAGTAGTAGGAGTAGTAGTAGTAGCAATAGTAGGAGTAGTAGTTGGAACAGTAGTAGACGTAGTAGGAGTAGTAGTAGTAGTAGTAATATTAGCGGTATTAGTAGAAGTAGTAGTAGTATCAGTAGTAGTAGTAGTGGTAGAAGTAGTAGTAGAAGTAGTAGTAGTAGTAGTCATGGTAGTAGTTGTAGTAGCTGTTGTAACAGTAGCAGCAGCATCAGTAGTAGTAGTAGTAGTAGGAGTGTTAGGAGTAGTTGTAGTCATAGTAGGAATAGTAGTGTTTGTATTAGTTGTAGGAGTAGTAGTAATAGCAGTAGGTGTGGGAGTAGGAGGAGGAGGAGTAGTAGTAGTAGTGGGTGTAGGAGTAGGAGTAGAAGTGGGAGTAGTAGTAGGAGTTGGTGCAGGAGTACGAGAAGTAGTACGAGTGGTAGTAGTAGTATTAGTATTAGTAGTAGTAGTTCCAGCAATAGTAGGAGTAGTAGTACCAATTGTACTCGTAGTAGAAGTGGTAGTAGTAGTTGTTGTTATTGTTATTATTGTCATTGTTGTTGTTGTTGTAGTTGTAGTAGAAGTAGTAGAAGTAGTAGTAGTAGTAGTAGTTATAGAAGTAGTAGTAGTACTAGTAAGTTTCTAGCGTAGCCGTCGTCGTAGTAGCAGTAGTTAGTAGTATAGCAGTAGTTGGTAGTAGGGGTAGTTGTAGTAGTAGGAGTGGTAGATGCTGTAGGAGTTGGAGTAGGAGTAGTAGTTACAGTAGTAGCAGGAGTTTTTGTAGTAGTTGTAGCAGCAGCAGCAGTAGCAGTAGTAGTAGTCATAGTAGCAGCAGCAGCAGTAGTAGTAGAAGTAGCTGCAGTAGTAGTACTAGTTGCAGCAACAACAACAACAGTACTAGTAGTAGTATAAATTGTAGTTGTAGTAGTAGTAGTAATCAGACTAGTAGCAGCAGCAATAGAAGTAGTATTTATAGCGGTAGTAGTAGTTGTTGTTGTTATTGTTGTTGTAGCAGCTATAGCAGCAGTAGTTATAATATTAGTATTACTAGTAACAGTAGTATTAGTCGTAGGAGTAGCAGCAGCAGTAGTAGTAGTAGGAGTTGGTGTAGGATTCCTAGTAGTTGTAATAGTAGTAGGAGGAGTAGTTGTGGTAGTAGCAGTAATAGTAGTAGGAATAGTAGTAGTAATAGTTGTAGTAGTAGTCTTAGTAGTAGTAGTTGCAGTAGTGGAAGGAGTAGTAGTAAAAGTAGTTGTACTAGTAGAAATGTAGTAAAAGGAGTTGGTGTAGGAGTAGTAGTAGCAGTTGCAGTAGTAGTAGTAGTAGTAGTAGGATTAGTAGTAGTGGAAGTAGGTGAAGGAGTGGGAGTAGTAGTAGTTGTTGTAGTAGGAGTTGGTGT
Source organism: Trichopus zeylanicus subsp. travancoricus (assembly GCA_005019695.1). Lineage (NCBI taxonomy): Eukaryota > Viridiplantae > Streptophyta > Magnoliopsida > Dioscoreales > Dioscoreaceae > Trichopus > Trichopus zeylanicus. Next base: position 2,744 of record RXID01021433.1, on the reverse strand, counting down.
AACAGTAGGAGTAGTAGTATCAGTAGGAGTAGGAGTAGTACTGGTAGCAATTATACTAGTAGTAGAAGTAGTAGTAGTAGTCGTCGTAGTTATTGTCGTCATTGTAGTAGTAGTCGTAGTAGTAGTAGTAGAAGTAGTAGAGTAGCTGCAACAATAATAGTAGTAGTAGTAGCATTAGCAGCAGCAGCAGCAGTAGTAGTAATAGTAGTAATCGGACTAGTAGTAGTAGCAGTAGGAGTAGTATTTGTTGTTGTTGTAGTAGTAGTAGTTGTAGTAGTAGTAGTAATGGTACTAGAAGAAATAGTAGTAGTCGTTGTAGTAGTAGTAGTAGTAGCAATAGTCATAATATTAGAATTAGTAGTAGTAGTCGTAGTAGTAGTTCTATTAGTAGTAGTAGTAGTAGTAGTAGTAGTAGTAGTTGGAGTTGGAGTAGGTGCAGTAAGAGGCGTTGGAGTAGGAGTAGTCGAAGTAGTAGTAGCTGTCAGAGTTGAAGTAGGAGCAACAGTAGCAGTAGTAGTAGTAGTAGGAGGAGTAGTACTAGTAGTAAAAGTGAAGTAGTTGTAGTAGTAATAGTAGTAGTACTAGCAGCAGCAGCAGTCGCAACAGTTGTGCTAGTAGTACTAGTAGTAGTTGTAGTTAAAGTCATTATTGTAGTAGCAGTAGTAGTTGTATGAGTCGTCGTAGTAGTAGTAGTAGTAGTAGTAGCAGCAACAACAACAACAACAATAGTAGTAGTAGTAATAGCAGCAACAGTAGTAGTAGTAGTAGTAGGAGTAGTAGTTGTAGGAGTAGCAAAAGTAGTTGTAGGAGTAGTCGTTGTGGTATTAGTAGTAGTAGTAGTAATATTAGTAGTACCAGTAGTACCAGTAGTAGTAGTAGCGGTAGTAGTAGCAGTTGTAGTAGTAGTAGTAGTAGTAGTAGTAGTAGTAGTAGTAGTAGTAGTAGTAGTAGTAGTAGTAGTTGTCGTAGTAGCAACTACAACATCAGCAGTACTAGTTATAGAAGTAGTAGTAGTATTAGTCTTAGTTGTAGTAGTTGTAGTAGTAGTAGTAGTAGGAGTGGTAGTAGTGTAGTGGTACCTACGGCAGTTGTATCAGTTGTCGCTAAAGTAGTAGTAGTTGTAGCACTTGTAGTAGTAGCAATGGTTGTAGTAATAGTAGTCGTAGCAGCAGCAATAGTAGTAGTCATAGCAGGAGTAGTAGCAGTTGTAGCAGCAATAGCAATGGTGGAAGTAGTTGCAGTAGTAGTTGCAGAAGTAGCAGCAGCAGTATTAGTAGTATCAGCTGTTGTAGTTGTTGTAGAAGTAATAGCAGTAGCAGCAGTAGTAGCCATAGTAGGAGCGGTCAGAGTAGTAGTAGCAGTAGTAGTAATAATAGTAGTAGTAGTATTAGTTGAAGTAGCAGGAGCCATAGTGGCTGTAGTAATAGGCGTAGCAAGAACAGTAGTGGTAGCAACTATAGTAGTAGTAGGAGTAGTAGTAGCAAAAGTAGTAGGAGAAGTAGTAGTAGTGGTGGTAGTGGTAGAAGTAGTAGTAGCAGTAGCAGTAGCAGTAGTAGTAGTAGTAGTCATTATAATAGTGGTCGTAGTAGTAGTTGCTGTAGGGGTTGGAGTTGGTGTGGTAGTAGGAGTAGTGGTAGTGGTAGTAGTAGCAGGAGTTGTAGTAGTAGAAGTAATGGTAGTAGTAGTTGTTGGAGTAGTAGTAGTTGGAGTAGGGGTAGTAGTAATAGTAGAAGTACTAGTAGCAGAAGGAGTTGGAGTAGGAATAGCAGTAGCAGTAATAGTAGTAGTAGTAGTAGGAGAAGTATTTGTAGTAGCAGTAGTATAGTATTAGTAGGAATAGTAGTAGTTATTATTGTAGTATTTGTAGTTGTTGTAGTAGTAATAGTAGTAGTAGTGGTAGTAGTAGTAGTAGTAGTAGTAGTAGTAGTAGTAGTAGTAGTAGCAGCAATAGTAGAAGTAGTAGTAGTAGCAACAATATTAGTAGTAGTAGCAGCAGTTGTAGTGGTAGTCATAGGAGTAGTTATAGTAGTAGTTGTAGCAGTAGCAGTAGTAGAAGTAGGATAGTTGTTGTAGTAGTTGTAGTTGTCGTAGTAGTAGTAGCAATTGCAGTAGTAGTAGTAACAGTCATAGTAGGAATGGAAGTAGGAGTAGTAGTAGTAGCATTAGCAGTAGTAGTAGTAGTAGCCGTAGAAATAGTAGTAGTAACAGTAGTTGGAGTAGGAGTAGGAATAGTAGTAATCGTAGTAGTTGTTGTTGTTATTGCGGTAGTTGTACTCAGAGTAGTGTTAGTAGTAGCAGCAGCAGCAGTAGTAATATTCGTAGTAGTAGTAATAGTTGCAGTAGTGGTAGTTGTAGCAGTAGTGTTAGGTGTATTTGTAGTAGTAGTAGTAGTAGTCGAAGTAGTAGTAGCTATAGTAGTAGTTGTAGCAATAGGAGCAGTAGTTGGAGTAGTGGAAGTATCAGTAGTAGTAGCTATAGCCATAGTAGTAGTGGAAGTATTAGTAGTAGTTGTAGTTGTAGGAATAGTAGTAGGAGTAGGGGAGTAGGATTTGTTGTAGTAGTAGTTGTTGTTGTTGTTGCCGTAGTACTAGTAGTAGTAATAGAAATAATAGTAGAAGTAGTAGTACTTGTAGTAGTAGCAGCAATAGCAATAGTTGAAGTAGAAGTAGTTTTAGTTGTAGTTGTAGTAGAACTACCAATAGTAGCAGTAGTAGTAGTAGTTGCAGTAGGCATAGTAGTAGCAG